>JBBBDQ010001772.1:1422500-1428327 GCA_037127315.1 Ascarosepion bandense
TTATTATTCATTGATTGTTCTTGTACATCTATTGGTTTATTGTACTGTTGAATAATAAATCTCTTCTAATTTATCTTCAGTGTTAAGTATTATTCTTACACTATTCTTTCCCCTGATATTCCTTCCCGAGATATATCAGAAAACAAAAAGAATTATCTAAAGTGATTAAAAGAGAGCACTTTTGTTTTATAGGTGTTTACATTAACAAGCCATTTCTTGCCCCATTTAACAAAAAAGTGTAGGTTATTTTTGAGATCAGCTGCCAATCTGAGCTCATTGAATTAATTGACAGTTAAGATAGGAGTAAATAGTCTTGCCATCAGCTTAGATACCGAGTTGAGTACTGATGCCACGAGGAAGGTCATTGACGAAAATTAGAAACAACAGGATAGAGTCCTGAAAAGATATCTTGTCGAGTGGTCATTCAAGAAATTTTTTTTATTTCAGTTGAAACAAGTATGCTTGTGGTTTTCTCATAATTCCTTTTCTAGTTATAGATTGTCCCATCTTCGACCTGAGAAAGGGTGCTGTCTTAACTGACAAGAAATTCTCTGTCTTTTATTTAAATATATAATGGCTAATCTATCTCTTCCTTCCAGTTATGGGTTAAATAACAGGACAGATTGGGTTCTATAGCCTTGGCTGGCAATCAGTCTACTGCAGAAAGCAATGGCAACCTACTGCAGGATAATCTTCTGCCCAGTCAGTCATGTCTCTTTTGAGACATGATCGCCCAAGTGTGTTTCACGTATGGCACTTAACTGACTGATAATGGCCAAACAATATCATATATGATTGAATTAAGGAAACATGGCCCAGTGGATATAGATGTTGGTTAGTTCCTGTGACTTGACCCAAAAAGTTGTGAGTTCAATACCAGGCTACAGTGCAGTGGTGAACAAGTAACTTGCAGGGTTATAGGGAGATAACTCGTGACTTCCAATCGAGGCCTTACTATGCAAGGAATGAGAATGATATACCCCAGTGATTGTAATAAAGGGTTCGGTTTGAAATTCCTAGTGTCTGAAGAAGGCCGGAGTGTACAATGGCCGAAATATTGTACAAATGGCAACAAAGATGAGGACAATAGTCTGAATAATATAAATACTGTAAATGATTAAATTATTATATTATTATGACAGTTACTTCCTCTGAAAGACATTGAAGTGTATTAATTATTTTCCACCCTACAACCTATTTTCTACAGATGTAATATTGCAGGCCTATCACTACTCTATGGCTATTTCCATGGAAAATGTTCTGACATAGTATATTCCCTAGTTCAGACCTTTATAACTAAGACCTGTCATGCCATGTATAAAAGAGCGCATGATTTTCATGTTTTTGTATTCCATTGGTAAGAAGGATATTACATTGCTAAGAAGGTTGGGTCACTATGTTGATCCAGGATGTTTTTTCCGCCTGAATCCATCCTGCATATATATAAGTCAACCATCCGTCCATGCATGAAGTACTGCTGCCATTTATGGTCAGGTGCCCCTGCCGTTCTCCTCAGTGTTCTTGACAGGCTCCAAAGAAGAGTCTGTAATGTGATAGGTACTGATCTGGCGGCTCGACTGCAGCCACTTCCCCACCGTCGAAATGTAGCCTCCCTTTGTCTGTTCTATAAATACTTTCATGGCTTCTGCTTGGACGAACTTAAGTCACTGGTGCCTTCTCAACAAGTGTTTACTCGTGCAACCAGACTGGCAACTGGGTCCCACTCATTCACAGTCAGGTTAGCCAAATGCAGACAACAATTCTACTCCTGCAGCTTCTTCTCTCGCACTTCCCGCCTGTGGAACTCGCTCCCATATTCTTGCTTTCCTGACGGCTACAACCTCCAGAAATTTAAATGCAAAGTCAATACTCATCTACTAACCACTGGACTCTAGCTCTCTCTCCCCACCCCCGTATAACCTTCCCTTTCTCTCCACCTATGTATCTGTCATTGCACCTGCTTTCTCAGCTTTCTGTTGCTCCTTACTAACTAGTTTGTACTCCTCACTCTTTTTTAATTAATCTTTTTACAGTTATGTAGCCCCCAGCTCATCAGTGGCATTTCTGCCTTGCTCGGGGTGAAATGATTAAAAAAAAAAAAATTTAGACAGCTTTTCTCCAAGAGTCACTGCTTTGTTTAATAGACTCCCTGGGGATGCTTACCCCAACTACTACAATAATAACCTTCTTAACATCTCTTATCTCTTTGACTCGCATCCTTTCCCTGACAACCCTTTCTCCCTTTCCACTCTGCTCTCATGCAACTCTCTTTACACCAGTGTTCTCATCCTTCTCTTATCCATTCTTTGACACCCCTATAACTTGTTCCTCTTTCTCATCACTCACCTCTTATGTAACCCCCTGTACATCAGGAGCAGTACTGCCTTACTTGGGGTGAATTGATTTAAAAAAAAAGATCTATGCTCAACCATTTTACATCTCATCATAATTGTTAATTCTTACATTCATTATTCAGTAACCTCTACCTTGAGTGGCTTTTGGGTTTATATTGGGCAACAGTGTAAAAAAAACTTTGGACTTGGGGTTCTTTTGTCCAACACTGTAATATGCTTCAAAACTAAAATATAAAGGCTTATTGCCATATTACATTGAGACACAAGTTTTCATACAATCACCGGACTTAATTGAGCCTGGTCAGTATGTACATAGGTAGCTGCTTGGGAATACCAAGCGAATGCTAGACAATCTCATCAATAATGAGGAAAAAGATGAGAAGCAACCAAGATGTGGTTCTCCAGAAGTATACTGAGGATACTATGGACTGAACATGTGAGCAATGACAAGATTTTGGAGAGGATGGAAATGAAAAGGAATATTATACTTAACATCAGTAAAAGACAGTTAAAGTTTCTGGGACATGTAATGAGAAAAGAGGGCTTGGAGAATCTGATACTCATGGGGAAGACAGAGGGGAGGTGAGACAACATCCTAAATGGACACTGCATATGAAGGAAGAAGAATCCTGAGATGACGGTTATTATTTGTAGAGTTAAGATCAGAAGGTTGTAATATTCTCTTAAATACTTGGACTTGAGCGTGACATACTTGATGGACTTGAGCGGATGGATGGCAGAGTAGGGTTTGGTGGGGGTAACAGGAGAAGGGGTGTTAAGAGCTACAAGGGATAGGGAGAAGGACATGATTGCCTACTTCCTGAAGGGACTCAACACATAGAAGAAGAATGGATAATGGCTCAGAATTATTCATTGGAGAGCCAAGTTCTGGTTGGGTTCCTTATATTCACTTATGAACAAATATCCTTAGGAAAGGTATGAATCCAACTCTTCTTCCCCTAGCTATGGGTTAATTAGCAAGATTTGTATCACTAACTCATTATTAACTTAAAAAGATTCTTACAATCTAAAAATATTTTCTAGCTTTAAATCAGCTGCAAGGGAGTATGTTGTAGAAAATGAATTGATCGATCAAACATTTACTGATTAGCTACATAGGTATGTCTTTTAGATTTATTTACAGTCTCTGGATTATAAATGTCTAGAAACTACCGAGCTCACAAAGTGAGGGGTCAGTTCATATAATGATTGTAATATAGAATTGATTCCCCACTTTATACACATATTGTAATTTTATATTAGTTTATTAAATTCTGATTAGGTATTAATCCACCTCTTTTTCTCCCAGCTATGGGTTAATTAGTAAGACTTGTATCACTAAACCATTATCTTCACAAAAAAAAAAAGAAAAAATTCTTGCAATCTAAAAAAATATTTTCTGGCTTTTAACTGCAAAGTATGAATCAACCAATCATAAATCTTAACTTAAAAAATCGAGTCATCCTCTTAACTAGCTTCATAAGATTGAGATTGGACTCTCTAGCCTTGGCTGGTAGCTAGCATAGAAGAAAGAAAATTCTGAATTCCAAATTTTATTGGCCTTGACTTCAGTCCTTTTACTTCTGCTGCAGTATAACTTCCCTGTCAGTCAGTCAGTTAAGTGCCATACGTGATACACGCTTGGGCGATCATGTCTCGAAAGAGACATGACTGACCGGGCAGAAGATTATCCTACAGTAGGTTGCCATTGTTTTCTGCCGTAAACTGGTTGCCGACCAAGGCTATAGAACCCAATCTGTCCTGTTATTTAACCCATAACTGGAAGGAAGAGACGGATTAATACCTTTCCCAAGGGTATTTGCACGTAAGTAAATGCAATGAATTCAGCTGGAATTCGAACTCGGTTCCCTGATTTCTCGTTCCGAGCCGATATCCAATGCACCACAACACACATCCATGTGCCTTTTCTATAAATGCACTCATGGAAGTTTTTCTGATGACTTTTACATTATAGTACCTAAACTTTATAAATGTATGCACAATACTAGATTGAATGTGCATTGTTATGCAATGGATATTAACGGATTAATGGATATTAAAGTATGAGAAATCAGAGATTTGAGTTCAAATTCCAGTTGAATTTGTTGCATTCACTCACATTTGCATCTCTTCTCTCTTCCGCTATGGATTGAATAGCAGGACAGATTGGGTTCTATTGCCTTGGTTAGCAACCAGTCTGCTGGAAAAAACAAATGGCAACCTACTGCAGGAAAATCTTTTGCCCAGTTAGCCATGAACTGAAAGAGACATGATCACCCAAACGTGTATCATGTATGACCTTTACCTGACTAGGTTAGTGTCAAAGTTTAATCATTTTACAGTTAGATGTATTTAAATATAAGACTGACAGATTAATATATCATGATAGATAAAAAAAGCTTCATACATTTTACAGTTGAAATGGATAGATGTAAACATAAGTTCGATCCCAGTAGCTTTTTCTATCACATTTCTTGCTTGTGGAACTTGCTTCTGGCTTCTTGTTTTTTAGTCAACTTTGATCTTCAAAAATTTAAATGCAATGTCAATTGTTATCTTTTGTCTTCTTAATTCTTGTTCTTTTATTTTCCTCTCGCCTGAAGAGTAGTTTTTCTCAAATTCTTTAACACTCAGTAATCCTTTGTGTCTTAGTGGCTTTATTGCCTTGATAAAAAAGTGCTAGATTTATGCATAAATTAAATAAGCTTAGAGCTTTACAATCTTTTTTGTGTGAAGCTTTTTTTTATCTATCATGATATATGAATCTGTCAGTCTTATATTTAAATACATCTATTTATTTTTATTCCTTCTTTTTTTGTTTGTATCAAGGGTTATCTCTCAATCAGTCAGTTTACTTAGTGTCAAGCTTGATATGCTATCATTTGTTCATTCTGAACATGAGTCCTGGGCATGGTGGTAAACCGCATCCAGCAGCAAGGCCTCTGATTGGAAGGTTGTGAGGAGCATGAAACCACCTCTTAATTGCAGTTTTTTTCAGGTCCACCCTGACCTGGAGTGGTAGCACCTGTTAGGGTCCCAGCTATAAGCAAATAGTTAACCCACTAAACAGGGGTCAAAACACTATGAAAGTATAAAAACAGACTTTTATGAAACAGGAGTCAAATTGCTATGAAAGTATAAAAACAGAAATATATACATAGAAATTTTTGAATAAAAAATATAACCAAGAAAACATTTTTGAAGGAACAACAAAAATACATTTTTGAAGGATCTAATGCTTTGGCATTAAATAAAGGGGTTTATATGCCGTAAACCAAACCAAACAAAACCATCCTGAATGTGTAAACTTATGTGTAAACAAAATTAGCTACATTGTTATTTTACTTCCTTGCATACACAATTGTTATGATTCTGTGTGAGGCAAAATAATTTTGAATTAAGTTTGAATTCCCTTGAGAAAGATATGAATCCATCTCTTCTCCCCTAGTAGTCATTTCTTCTTCTTCTTCTTC
>JBBBDQ010001773.1:0-141004 GCA_037127315.1 Ascarosepion bandense
AAGCAGCTCTCTTTCTAAGGGGACTGGATAAGCAGGGGGTAAAAATAAACGGACTGAGAATGGGAGCAGCTGACCCAGCTGAGAGTGAAAACGACAAAATAATACTTGGACAATGGGAATCTCGAACTGGATCATAACAAAAGCAATGGAGCCGGGAACAGGCCAGGACAAACATCCACTCACATTATCCAGGGGCACAAAAGAACTTTACCCACCACGGGAGGGGTTCCAAAGGACCCACCCTGATGCAACTAGCAGATCTAAAGAGAAAATCAAGAAGCAGCCCCGGTCACGCGAACCAGGCTCGCCGCATATACCCACCTTTCGCTGAATCGGTGCAGCCGTTTTCGTTCAGTTCTAATCTTAATTTTGGAGCTGGTGCTCAAAATATCGGATTAGATCCTGATCCGAAAGACGACCGCCCCGCAAGACTTCCTCCAATGCGTCATCCAAATCACCATTCTAGCCGTGGCCAGTAGCGACAGAAACACCATCCGCTTCACTCCAGAGTACGGGGGCGACACATTGTCCACAGCGTATGCGCGATCAATGAGCACAAGCTCCCGCGGCGCGATACGAGCAGTCAACTCGCCAACACGCGCCCACAACGGGCGAACGCGCGAACAATGGAAGGCGTGCGCAGACGTCTCCTTACCTCAAGGACGCAACGTTCACAATCTGGCAAATCCGCCAGGCCCATTGCGAAACGCTTGTCGTTGAGAGACAAACCATTCCGAGCCAATCAGGTCAGGAAAACTCAGAGTTGTTGGAGCCAATCCGCACCTGGCGCCCAAGACCAATGAGAGCGATACTCTCTCGACATGCTGAGCTACCCGGCAGTTCATCTTTCCACGGCGCCCTCCTATTAACTCGATAGAAGATCTTCCTAGGCCGTGAAAGGTCACTGGACCATGGAATGGCCCGAAGGGCCGTCAGACATTCGAGCAGGAATTTCTGCGATGCTCCCAAGGCCTATTGCTAGTCCTTAGGAGCGGGGGAGGATAGTGAGGCTAGGAAATATGTCCCTCACTACCCCCTGCAAGCAACTGATCTTCCTCCAACGCGCGCCTGAGGAATGCCAACCTCAAGCGAGCACGTGGCTCCTCAAGTGTGGCATCCCCAGACCCCTCTGACACGGACGGAGGCAACAGACTCCTTTGTCGACCATGTGTTTGCGTCCTCTCCAAAGACAGGAGAATAGCAAACGCTCGAGCGCCTTCTCATGATCGTCACAAAGGGGAAGTACAGACAGCTGGTAAAGCATTCTGGGAAAGAGGTATGTATTACACACCTCCGCCAGACCCTTCACGGAGAGACTCCGTCGACGCCAAATCTCGACCGACGCGCTGACCTTTGCCTGTACTTCGACCGTTTTTTTCTCCAACTGTAAGTCCGGACCGAACCAAACTCCGGAGGAGCTTCGACCGGCCCGTCCGTCCAGTCGAAGGCCCCGGGAGGGCACCATCCTCCAGGCACCTAACCGCAAGCCGGACGACTTGTCGCGTTAATTCTGCCCCTGTTACCTGTTCGTACCGTTCGGCGCCTTCTGTACCGCCCTTATGTCCCTGCGGAGGACACAAGGTCGTTACGTCATCGGCGTACGCGGAAACTCCTGGCTCGAGCTCCACCAGGGACAGCAATTCCACGCAGGACCGGACTGCACGTCTCGTCCCTTAGCCGGCGAAGGAGAGGCTCCAACGCCAGGACGAAGCGAGGCGACAGTGGACAACCCTGTCGGACCGACCTAGACAGCGCGAAAGCGCTCGACAGCTTCCCGTTCACCTACCACAGCCTTGGGGGAGCGATACAGAAGGCTAATCCAGCGGCTGAAGTCGGGCTTCGTTCCGGCGGCCTGCAGGACAGCAGCCAGGTAGCCATGGTCGAACTTATCAACGAATGCCTTGGACTTGATCCAAATTGACCAGCGCGGCCTCTTCGTCGTCTTCTACACCCTCTACGATCGTGCGAATCAAGTGCAGGTTGCTCTGAATTGTTCGTCCCTTCACAGAACAAGTCTGATCCGGTTCCAACAGAGACTCGGCAACTAGCTGCAAGCGATTCGTCAGGATCTTGGCCAAAATCTTTTAACTCTGTGTTTAGCAGAGTTATGGGCCTGTAATCATCTAAATCCTGCCCAACCTTCTTGCTTTTCTCAACAGCGTGATCACGCCTTGCAGATCCGATCAGATGACCCTCGCCGAAACCAGTGGTTGAACACGACAGTCAAGAGCGGGACAAAAGGTGTTGATATCTCAAGTACAAATTCATAGGGCAAACCATCCAAACCTGGCGATTGCCCACTGCCGGTCTTCTTCAAAGCCGCGTAGACTTCGTCCTCCGTATCTCCCTTCGCAGCTAGTTGCTCTAGCCGGCAAAAGCCGGGGAAAGTCAGCCAAATAGCTGCGGAACTTCCTCGTCACGGAGACCAGGCTCCTTGGTAAACCGGTGTTCGAAATGTTGCCGGAACGCCTCGCACATGTCGTCAGTGGACCCAAGGAGATGTCCTCCGGGTCGCGCACCTCTCGAATGTACCGATCGCCGGCCCGACGAATTTTCTCTTGCGCAGTTCTGCGCCCATGTTCACAGCTTCGGAAGACATTCTTGCTTAATCAGCTTCAATTACCTGGCCCATATAGCGCTCGCTAGTCGTGCGCCTCAGGGCCTCCCTGGCTAAGGCTATCTCTAGGGGATCCCCACCAGCCTCCGCCCGGGCGAAATTAGCGCCATCTTTTGCCTCCGCAGCCTTATCTAGTTTGAGCCGCTGGCTATATTTGGTGGCGAAAGACCAATGGAGTCCTTAAGGTTAACCCACCACTTATTCCCAATGACTCGCCCAATTAACGCCCGCCGAACTAGTTTTGTCAGCTGGTCACGAAAGTCCCGCCTGTCCAGTAAGGACTGATTGAACTTCCAATAACCAGCCAACCTAGGCCTAAAGTCTAACACCACACGGGCACAAACGAGTTTGTGGTCCGTGTAGCCTAGCCAGTGGAACGTTGGACATTCTAAGAAGTCTATGTCGGCCGATTTTCACTAACATCCTATCCAGGTACGCAGATACCCGCAGAAGGCCAACTAAGCGCCCACGTCCACATACTCCTTATCCGGATGATCGACCCGGTATCTATCGACGAGACCAAATTCGTCGATCAGATCAACCAGGCTACGATCATCATTCCCTCTGCCAGCGCCCCTCCCTCTATCCCATTTGGGGGTTAGATGGCATTCCAGTCCCCAACTAAGATTAGCCGTGTGTGTTGAATGCACTCCAAAGGGCTCCAACAGCCGAAAGAAAGAGACACGCTCACCTTGCTTATTGGGCGCATACAAACCGCAATCAACCGGAACAATTTGCTTTTTCACTGCAATATCGGCCACGATCAGCCGGCCTTGCACCGACATGGACAAGGTCAACCTTCGCGTCCAGGGTACGCTTGACCAGCAAAGAAACACCTCTGGCTTGCCGGCTCCCATATGCTGAATAGACGACAAAGTCGTTAGACAGCACACAAGAGTCGACTTCGCAAACAAAGTGAGTCTCTTGGATCGCGGCCACATCCACGTTGAAGGACAAGAGGTCACGAAGCAGGCGAGCCGCCTTACCCCGATCCCTCGTGCCCTTCGCATTCGTTGGCTATCTTAATAGACATCTTTTAGTTCTGAAAAAGAAAAACAAAGAAATATGCAACAAGGCTCTAGTCGCATACGGGGTAGAAATCTCGGGCAGAGGGGACCCCGACGGACTGTCCTAGGGACCCTGTACCAATGTCGGACGTAATCTGTCCGTCTAGGACAATCCCGCCGACGTCGGTGGGATATGTTAGTTTTACCACCCCATATAAACCGGGGTGGAGTAAAACGGGGAACCTCCCCTGAACAATTTGGCGACATTTTTCTTAATTCAGGAGTCTTTTCCCGACCATACAAATATTCGAAGCTCTCGGCTCTCCGCAACGTGCCCCAGACCCGCAGGTTGCCACCGCCGGTATTTTTATCAGGGTGATGACACCTGGGGCCTGGGAGGTTTTTTTTTTTTTGGGTCCTCAGTGGATAACCCATCCACCGAGGTGAGCTTAAGGAGGGTCTTAGCAGCTTACGACGCTGTGACGACCACCCCGAAGAAATGTCCTCCTTCAACTCATCAGCGCCCTCACGCGGGAGGTTCATCTTCTTCTTCTTTGCCTTACTTGGGAGTGGGAATAGGAGCAGGGAGGATGTGGGAGTTAAGGAACTGATTTTCCCAAGGGGGTCAAAAAGGGGTTGGGGACCGGGCAGCTTTACGCGGGGACGCGGGAAGGCTTCTCGCCTTATCCGCATAAGTAGTTCTTGCAGGCGACAATTGGAGCTGAGGCACATTTTTCTCAAGGCTTTTTTCCCTGCTCCCACTTCTTCTGCGGCCTTGGAGTATCCTTTCGTTTCTTCCACCTCCTCCTCTCTCCCCCGCTTTAGGGAAGCCGATCTATCAACTTCCATTGGAAGATCCTTTTTCGGGGAAGGACCTCTTCCTTTCTTTGTTTGGGTGGAGACTTTAGGAGGCGACCTTTGGGTTTCACCGGCGTCTTGGCAGGTGGAGGCACCTCTTCTGGGGACGGTGTTTCAAGCCCTTCTTTCTGCCCACCACCTGCCATTCGCCCTCCTTGTTGCCCACGGGAGCTTGCGGGTGGTTGTTTTCGGCTCTTTTCCTTTGCTGCTGGCTGCTTAGTTGCTTTGAGCAGTTGGGTTTTTGGGTCGGATTCTCTGGACGGGCAGACCCTCAAGACATGGTCCGCCGCCCCGCAGACCCAACAGCACGGCTTCCTCCCCTTCAACCATCACATAAATGACCCGACCTCTGCAGGTGAGCGTGTGTTGGGAACTTTGGCTATCTTTTCCTTAGACATCGCTACCAGCAGGGTCATGTCTCCCGTAATATAGCCTGCCTTAGACCGTAGCGAGTGAGACTCTCCGGCTCACCTTCCCAAAGTTAGCAAAGAAGGCGCCAACGTGGTCCTCAGCAATGTCCATGGGGACGCCGTGCAAAGTGACCTTAACCTTCCGGGCACCCATGTATTCTGTATGGAGCCGAGCTCGTCTCCAGCACCACCCCGACCAGACGTTTAGCTTCGTCGGTCGTGCCCAGCAGGACGTCCCACATGGCACTACTCTTCCTCGCTACGGCCCTAGCCTTGATCTTAAGTAGCTCCGATAGCTTCCTCAAACGTATCCCTCGGCACTGCGATTAATCTCTGGGACTTGATATCCTTAGTGATGAGAGTAATAGTTCTAGTTTGGACGTCCGCCAGTTCTCCGGGGACCGAGACCAGCTCGGTGCCTTTGATGTATTCAGCGTACTTTAACCTCATCCTCTCGTAGTACTCCTCATCCTTATTTATAGGTTTTCCCCCTGTCCAACCAGAAGTTGAAGGCTTGGGGGACCCGGAGCTGATGGTACCTCCCTCCGGCGTTGGTACTACTGCCGTTGCTACCTAGGTACTGAAGGGGGACGGTCCTTGGAGGCGGTAATGCCCAATCCTCCTTTCCACCCACCGAGGCCGTGGTGGGAGGAACGAGATCACATCTGGCCTATCGGAGGCCATTGCCTCCCAAGAGGCTAAGCGCGAGACACCTGCCTCCGGTGTTTCGCGTCCTTCGCAGGTCGCTACTTTACGCAGCCCAAGCAATAAACTTGGGTGGAGACCACAATGCCACACTTGACCAAAGTACAGTAAGTATCACTATGGAACAGATACTACACTTTGATCCAAACCAAACCGACCACACAAACACAAAAAGTCCAGGAGGGTTGGTCATTATTTATTCAGCATAAATACATGAACTGGGCACAAGGCCAACAAATGGGAGGGGGAACAAACTTGGGTTGGTCTTCCGTAACTATCTTATACCTAGCTAATCAGATTCATGACCCATACATACGTTACAATTTTCTCAGTCACCATAAAAATTTGTCCATCAACACTCATACCTATCAAGCACCAAAATACTGCAAAATCATACTAGGACCTAAAAACACCCCAAATGTACATAAAAATTTGTGTATTTACAATATTTACAATAGTGTACAAAAATAAATTTAAAACTTTATTCATGAAATGACATGATGGGGAGGGGGAATGAAGAAACAAAAACCCCAAAACAAAAACAATTTCAAATGAATATATATACATATGGGTTAGTAAGACCCAAACACACCCACATAATTAAAGAGGCTACTGTATTCTCTGCCTTAAAAGACAAAATCAAGCAGCTCTCTTTCTAAGGGGAATGGATAAGCAGGGGGCAAAAATAAATTGGACTGGAGAATGGCAAGGCTGACTCCAGCTGAAAGTGAAAATGGGACAAAAGCAATACTTGGACAATAACCCGAACTGGATCATAACAAAAGCAATGGAGCTGGAACAGCTAGACAAACATATTCACTCACATTAACTAGGCACAAAAAGAATTTCTACCTTAACCACGGGAGGGGTTCCAAAGGAATCCACCCCGATGCAACTAGCAGATCTAAAAGAGAAAATCAAGGCTAGCCCCGGTCACGCGAACCAGGCTCGCCGCATATACCCACCTTTCGCTGGAACTCGTCGGGTGCAGCCGTTTTCGTTCAGTTCTAATCTTAATTTTGAGCTGGTGCTCACATCGGATTAGATCTCGATCCGAAAGACGACCGCCCTGCAAAGACTTCCTCCAGACGCGCGTCACCCAAATCACCATTCTAGCCGTGGCCAGTAGCGACAGAAACACCATCCGCTTCACTCCAGAGTACGGGGGCGACACATTGTCCACAGCGTATGCGCGATCAATGAGCACAAGCTCTCGCGGCGCGATACGAGCAGTCAACTCGCTACCCACGAGCCCACAAACGGGCGAACGCGCGAACAATGGAAGAAGGCGTGCGCAGACGTCTCTTAATTCCAAGGACGCAACGTTCACAATCTGAAATCAACAGGCCCATTGCGAAACGCTTGTCGTTGAGAGACAAACTATTCTGAGCCAATCGCCAGGTCAGAGAAAACTCAGAGTTGTTGAGCCAATCCGCACCTGGCGCCCAAGACCAATGAGAGCGATACCTCTCTCGACATGCCGAGCTTACTCCACAGTTCGAGTCCTTCACGGCGCCCTCCACTAATCCCCGATAGAAGATTCTCCTAGGCCGTGAAAGGTCACTGACCAGGAATGGCCCGAAGGGCCGTCAGACATTCGAGCAGGAATTCTCAAGCCGCCCCCAAGGCCTATTGCTAGTTCTTAGGAGCGGGGCGATAGTGAGGCTAGGGAACATGTCCCTTACCACCCCCGCAAGCAACGATCTTCCTCCAACGCGCGCGCCCGAGGAATGCCAACCTCGAAGCGAGCACGTGGCTCCTCAAGTGTGGCATCCCCAGACCCCCCTTGACACGGACGGAGGCAACAGAGACTCCTTTGTCGACCATGTGTTTGCGTCCCTTCCAAAGACAGGAGAACAGCAAACGCTCGAGCGCTTCTCATGATCGTCACAAAGGGGAAGTACAGCAGCCGGTAAAGTATTCTGGGAAAGAGGTATGTATTACACACTCGCTAGACCTTCTACGGAGATTTCCGTCGACGCCAAATCTCGACCGACGCGCCGACCTTTGCCTGTACTTTCGACCAGTTTTTCTCCAACTGTAAGTCCGGACCGAACCAACCCGAGGAGCTTGACCGCCCGTCCGTCCAGTCGAAGGCTCCGGAGGGAAAAATACCCTTCCAGGCACCTAACCGCAAGCCGGACGACTTGTCGCGGTTAATTCTGGCCCGTTACCTGTTCGTACCGTTCAAGCGCCTTCGTACCGCCCTTATGTCCCTGCGGAGGACAAAGGTCGTTACGTCATCGGCGTACGCGGAAACCTCTGGCTCGAGCTCCACCAGGGACAGCAATTCCACGCAGGACCGGACTGCACGTCTCGTCCCTTAGCCGGCGAAGGAGAGGCTCCAACGCCAGGACGTAAAGGAGAGGCGACAGTGGACAACCCTGTCGGACCGACCTAGACAGCGCGAAAAGCGCTCGACAGCCTCCGTTCACCTGTACCACAGCCTTGGGGGAGCGATACAGAAGGCTAATCCAGCGGCTGAAGTCGGGCTTGAATCCGGCGGCCTGCAGGACAGCAGCCAGGTAGCCATGGTCAATCCTATCAAATGCCTTGGACCGATCCAAATTGGATCAGCGCGGCCTCTTCGTCGTCTTCTACACTTTCACGATCGTGCGAATCCTTTACGCAGGTTGCTCTGAATTGTTCGTCCTTCACAGAACAAGTCTGATCCGGTTCCGTCAGAGACTTCGCAACTAGCTGCAAGCGACCTGTCAGGATCTTGGCCAAAATCTTTTAACCCCTGTGTTTAGCAGAGTTATGGGCTCAGAATTATCTACTCCCGCCCAACCTTTCTTGCTCTTTCAACAGCGTGATCACGCCCCTGGTGATCCGACCGGGGATGGACCCCTGCCGAAACCAGTGGTTGAACACGACAGTCAAGAGCGGGACAAAAAGGTGCGACATCTCCTCAAGTACAATTCATAGGGCAAACCATCCAAACCTGGCGTGACTTGCTACTGCCGGTCTTTCAAAGCCGCGTAGACTTCGTCCTCCGTAATCTCCCCTTCGCAGCGCCAGTTGCCTAGCCGGCGCAAAAGCCGGGGAAAGTCAGCCAAATAGCTGCGAAACTCCTCGTCACGGAGACCAGGCTCCTTGGTAAACCGGTGTTCGAAATGCTGCCGGAACGCCTCGCACATGTCGTCGGTGGACCGAAGGAGATGCCCCTCCGGGTCGCGCACTTCTCGAATGTACCGATCGCCGGCCCGACCCTTCTTGCGCAGTTCTGCGCCCATGTTCACAGCTTCGGAAGACATCTTGTCAATCCATCAATTACCTGGCCCATATAGCGCTCGCTAGTCGTGCGCCTCAGGGCCTCCCTGGCTAAGGCCATTCCCAGGGATCCCCACCAGCCTCCGCCCGGGCGAAATTAGCACTAAGTGTCTTTGCCCTCCGCAGCCTTATCTAGCCTGAGCCGCCGGCTATATTTGGGCGGCGAAAGACCCAATGGAGTCCTTAAGGTTAACCCACCACTTATTCCTAATGACTTGCCCAATTAACGCCCGCTGAACTAGTTTTGCTAGCTGGCTGAAAGTCCCGCCTGTCCAGTAAGGACTGATTGAACTTCCAATAACCAGCCAACCTAGGCTCAGTTCAACACCACACGGCACAAACGAGTTTGTGGTCCGTGTAGCCTAGCCAGTGGAACGTTGGACATTCTAAGAAGTCTATGTCGGCCATTTTCACTAACATCCTATCCAGGTACGCAGATACCTCGGGTAGAAGGCCAATTAAGGCCCACGTCCACATATCTATCCGGATGATCGACCCGGTATCTATCGACGAGACCAAATTCGTCGATCAGATCAACCAGGCTACGATCATCATTCCCTCCCGCCAGCGCCCCTCCCTCTATCCCATTTGGGGGCGATGGCATTCCAGTCCCCAACTAAGATTAGCCGTGTTGAATGCACCATAAAGGCTCCAACAGCCGAAAGAAAGAGACACGCTCACCTTGCTTATTGGGCGCATAAACCGCACAATCAACCGGAACGACTTGCTTTTCACTGCAATATCGGCCACGATCAGCCGGCCCTCGGCACCGACATGGACAAGGTCAACCTTCGCGTCCAGGGTACGCTTGACCAGCAAAGAAACACCGGCTTGCCGGCTCCTAGGTATTGTTGAATAGACGACAAAGTCGTTAGACAGCACACAAGAGTCGACTTCGCAAACAAAGTGAGTCTCTCTTGATCGCGGCCACATCCACGCCGAAGGACAAGAGGTCACGAAGCAGGCGAGCCGCCTTACCCCGATCCCTCAGGCCCTTCGTATTCAAGCTGGCTATCTTAATAGACATCTTTTAGTTCTGAAAAAGAAAAAACAAAGAAACATGCAACAAGGCTCTAGTCGCATACGGGTAGAAATCTCGGGCAGAGGGGACCCCGACGGACTGTCCTAGGGACCCCGTACCAATGTCGGACGTAATCCGTCCGTCTAGGACAATCCCGCCGACGTCGGTGGGATATGTTAGTTTTACCACCCTATATAAACTGGGGTGGAGAAAATGGGGAACCTCCCCGAACAATTTAGCGACATTTTTCTTAATTCAGGAGTCTTTTCCCGACCATACAAATATTTGGAAGCCTTGGGCTTCACAATGTGCTCCCAGACCCGCAGGTTGCCACCGGTATTTCTTATCAGGTGATGTACACTCTGGGGCCTGGGAGAAGTTTTGGGTCCTCAGTGGATAACCCATCCACTGAGTGTGAGCTGGGCGGGGAGTGGCCTTAGCAGCTTACGACGCTGTGACGACCACCCCGAAGAAATGTCCTCCTTCACCTTCATCAGCGCCTCCCCACGCGGGAGGTTCATCTTCTTCTTCGCCTTACTGGGAGGAATAGGACAGGGGAGGATGTGGGAGTTAAGGAACTGATTTTCCTAAGGGGGGTCAAAAAGGGGGGTTGGGGACTGGGCAGCTTTACGCGGGGACGCGGGAAGGCTTTCGCCTTATCCGCATAAGTAGTTCTTATATGACACCGGAGCTGAGGCACATTTTTTTCTGCTGGGCTTTTTTCCCTGCTCCTACTTCTTCTGCGAGCCTTGGGAGTATCCTTTCGTTCTTCCACCCTCCTCCTCTCTCCCCCGCTTTAGGGAAGCCGATCTATCAACTTCCATTGGAAGATCCTTTTTCGGGGAAGGACTCCTCTCCTTTCTTTGTTTGGGTGGAGACTTTTTAGGAGGCGACTCCTTGGGTTTCACCGCGTTCACAGGTGGAGGCACCTTCTCTGGGGGACGAAGTTTTCTTGCCCTTCTTTCTGCCCACCACCTGCCATTCGCCCTCCTTGTTGCTCACGGGAGCTTGCGGGTGAAGTTGTTTTTGGGCCTTTTCCTTTGCCGCTGGCTGCTTAGTTGGTTGAGCTGGTTGGGTTTTTTTGGGGTCGCGACCTTGGACGGGCAGACCCTCGCGACATGGTCCGCCGCCCCGCAGACCCAACAGCACGGCTTCCTCCCTTCAACTATCACATAAATGACCCGACCTCTGCAGGTGAGCGTGTTGGGAACTTTGGCTATCTTTTCCTTAGACATCGTCACCAGCAGGGTCATGTCTCCCGTAATATAGCCTGCCTTAGACCGTAGCGCGCGAGGAGACTCCGGCCACCTTCCCAAAGTTAGCAAAGAAGGCGCCAACGTGGTCCTCAGCAATGTCCATGGGGACGCGTAAAGTGACCTTAACCTTCCGGGCACCCATGTATTCTGTATGGAGCTGGAGAGTTTTCGTCCTCCAGCACCACCCCGACCAGACGTTTAGCTTCGTCGGTCGCCCAGACGTCCCACATGGCACTACTCTTCCTCGCTACGGCCCTAGCCTTGATCTTAAGTGCTCCGATAGCTTCCCAAACGTATCCCTCGGCACTGCGATTAATCTCAAGACTTGACATCCTTAGTGATGAGAGTAATAGTTCTAGTTTGGATGTCCGCCAGTTCTCTGGGACCGAGACCAGCTCGGTGCCTTTGATGTATTCAGCGTGGTTTAACCTCATCCTCCTAGCTCTCATCCTTATTTATAGGTTTTCCCCCTGTCCAACCAGAAGTTGAAGGCTTGGGGGACCCGGGAGCTGATGGTACTCCTCCGGCGTTGGTACTACTGTCAGTTGCTACCTAGGTACTGAAGGGGGGATTATCCCGAGGCGGTGGGGCCGCCCAATCCCCTCCTTTCCACCCACCGAGGCCGTGGTGGGAGGAACGATCACATCTGGCCTATCGGAGGCCATTGCCTCCTAAGAGGCTACGAGACACCTGCCTCCGGTGTTTCGCGTCCTTCGCAGGTCGCTACTTTACGCGGCCCAAGCTATAAAACTCTGGGTGGAGACCAGTCACACTTGACTAAAGCAATAGTAAGTATCACAGTGGAACAGATACTACACTTTGATCCAAACCAAACCGACCACATAAACACAAAAAAGTCCAGTGGGGAGGGTTGGTCATTATTTATTCAGCATAAATACATGAATTTCTGGCACAAGGCCAACAAATGGGAGGGGGAACAAAATCCTTGGGTTGGTCTTCCGTAACTATCTTATACCTAGCTAACTGATTCACGACCCATACATACGTTACAATTTTCTCAGTCACCATAAAAATTTGTCCATCAACACTCATACCTATCAAGCACCAAAATACTGCAAAATCATACCAGGGACCTAAAAACACCCCAAATGTACATAAAAATTTGTGTATTTACAATATTTACAATAGTGTACAAAAATAAATTTAAAACTTTATTCATGAAATGACATGGATGGGAGGGGAAAATGAAGAAACAAAAAACCCCAAAACAAAAAACAATTTCAAATGAATATATATACATGTATTAGTAAGACCCAAACACACCCACATAATTAAAGAGGCCACTGTGTTCTGCCTTAAAACAGGACAAAATCACAGCTCTTCTAAGGGGACTGGATAAGCAGGGGGCAAAAATAAATTGGATTGGAGAATGTATAAGGCTGACCCAGCCGAGAGTGAAAACGGGACAAAATAATACTTGGACAATGTGGGAATCTCGAACTGGATCATAACAAAAGCAATGGAGCCGGGAACAGGCCAGGACAAACACATCCACTCACATTAACTAGGCAATAAAGAACTTACCTTAACCACGGGAGGGGCTCCAAAGGAATCCACCCGACAAATTAGCAGATCTAAAAGAGAAAATCAAGGCTAGCCCCGGTCACGCGAACCAGGCTTTGCCCATATACCTTACCTTTCGCTGAACTCTGTCGGGTGCAGTTGCCGTTCAGTTCTAATTTAATTTTGAGCTGGTGCTCAAAATATCGGACGATCCCGATCCGAAAGACGGTCGCCCCGCAAGACTTCCTCCAGACGCGTCATCCAAATCACCATTCTAGCCGTGGCCAGTAGCGACAGAAACACCATCCGTCACTCCAGAGTACGGGGCGACACATTGTCCACAGCGTATGCGCGATCAATGAGCACAAGCTCTCGCGGCGCGACACGAGCAGTCAACTCGCCAACACGCGCCCACAACGGGCGAACGCGCGAACAATGGAAGAAGGCGCAG
This sequence comes from Ascarosepion bandense, assembly GCA_037127315.1. Classification (NCBI taxonomy): domain Eukaryota; kingdom Metazoa; phylum Mollusca; class Cephalopoda; order Sepiida; family Sepiidae; genus Ascarosepion; species Ascarosepion bandense. The sequence goes on from JBBBDQ010001773.1 coordinate 13,123, forward strand.
ACGTCTCTTAATTCCAAGGACGCAACGTTCACAATCTGGCAAATCCGCCAGGCCCATTGCGAAACGCTTGTCGTTGAGAGACAAACCATTCCGAGCCAATCGCCAGGTCAGAGAAACTCAGAGTTGTTGAGCCAATCCGCACCCAGTGCCCAAGACCAATGAGAGCGATACCCTCTCTCGACATGCCGAGCTTACTCCACAGTTCATCCTTCACGGCGCCTCCACTAATCCCCGATAGAAGATTCTCCTAGGCCGTGAAAGGTCACCGACCATGGAATGCTCCTAAAGGGCCGTCAGACATTCGAGCAGGGACTTCGGCTGCCCCCAAGGCCTATTGCTAGTCCTTAGGAGCGGGGAGGATAGTGAGGCTAGGGAACATGTCCCTCACTACCCCGCAAGCAACCGATCTTCTCCACTCCGCGCGCCTGAGGAATGCCAACCTCGAAGCGAGCACGTGGCTCCTCAAGTGTGGCATCCCCAGACCCCCTTGACACGGACGGAGGCACAGACCCCTTTGTCGACCATGTGTTTGCGTCCTCTCCAAAGACAGGAGAATAGCAAACGCTCGAGCGCCTTCTCACATGATCACACAAAGGGGAAGTACAGACAGCTGCAAGCATTCTGGGAAAGAGGTATGTATTACACACCTCCGCCAGACCCTTCACGGAGAGACTCGTCGACGCCAAATCTCGACCGACGCGCCGGACTCGGCTCGTACTTGACCAGTTTTTCTCCAACTGTAAGTCCGGACCGAACCAAACTCCGGAGGAGCTGACCGGCCCGTCCGTCCAGTCAGAAGGGCCCCGGGAGGAAACAACCTTCCAGGCACCCAACCGCAAGCCGGACGACTTGTCGCGGTTAATTCTGCCTCCGTTACCCGTTCGTACTGTCTGGGCGCCTTCTGTACCGCCCTTATGTCCCTGCGGGAGGACACAAAGGTCGTTACGTCATCGGCGTACGCGGAAACCCTGGCTCGAGCTCCACCAGGAGCAGCAATTCCACGTAGGACCGGACTCGCACGTCTCGTCCCTTAGCCGGCGAAGGAGAGGCTCAATGCCAGGACGAAGCGAGGCGACAGTGGACAACCCTGTCGGACCGACTCTAGACAGCGCGAAAGCGCCTTCGACAGCTTCCCGTTCACCTGTACCACAGCCTTGGGGGAGCGATACAGAAGGCTAATCCAGCGGCTGAAGTCGGGTTTGAATCCGGCGGCCCGCAGGACAGCAGCCAGGTAGCCATGGTCAATCCTATCAAATGCCTTGGACTGATCCAAATTGATCAGCGCGGCTTCCTTGTCGTCTTCTTCACACCCTCTACGATCGTGCGAATCAAGTGCAGGTTGCTCTGAATTGTTCGTCCTTCACAGAACAAGTCTGATCCGGTTCCAACAGAGACTCGGCAACTAGCTGCAAGCGATTCGTCAGGATTCGCCGAAATCTTTAACTCTGTGTTTAGCAGAGTTATGGGCCTGTAATCATCTAACTTTCGCCCAACCTTCTTGCCTTTTCTCAACAGCGTGATCACGCCCCTTGCGATCCGACCGGGGATGGACCCCTGCCGAAACCAGGGTTGGAACACGACAGTCAAGAGCGGGACAAAAGGTGCGACATCCTCACATAATTCATAGGGCAACCATCCAAACCTGGCGACTTGCCACTGCCGGTCTTCTTCAAAGCCGCGGTAGACTTCGTCCTCCGTAATCTCCCCTTCGCACGCCAGTTGCTTCAGCCGGCAAAAGCCGGGGAAAGTCAGCCGCTAGCTATGAACTCCTCGTCACGGAGACCAGGTGCTCCTTGGTAAACCGGTGTTCGAATGCTGCCGAACGCCTCGCACATGTCGTCGGTGGACCGAAGGAGATGCTCTCCGGGTCGCGCACTTTCGGAATGTACCGGATCGCCGGCCCGACGAATTTCTTCCTTGCGCAGTTCTGCGCCCATGTCTACAGCTTCGGAAGACATCTTGCTTAACTTAGCGCTTCAATTACCTGGCCCACATAGCGCTCGCTAGTCGCGTCTTAGGGCCTCCCTGGCTAAGGCTATCTCGAGGGGATCCCCCACCCGCCTCCGCCCGGGCGAAATTAGCACTAAGTGTCTTGCTCTCCGCAGCCTTATCTAGTTTCCGAGTTGCCATTATATTTGGTGGCGAAAGACCCAATGGAGTCCTTAAGGTTAACCCACCACTTATTCCCAATGACTCGCCCAATTAACGCCCGCTGAACTAGTTTTGTCAGCTGGTCACGAAAGTCCCGCTCAACCAGTAAGGACTGATTGAACTTCCAATAACCAGCCAACCTAGGCCTAAAGTCTAACACCACACGGGCACAAACGAGTTTGTGGTCCGTGTAGCCTAGCCAGTGGAACGTTGGACATTCTAAGAAGTCTATGTCGGCCACTCTCACTAACATCCTATCCAGGTACGCAGATACCCGGGTAGAAGGCCAATTAAGCGCCTACGTCCACATACTCCCATCCGGATGATCGACCCGGTATTCATCGACGAGACCAACCAGTCGATCAGATCAACCAGGCTACGATCATCATCTCTCCCGCTAGCGCCCCTCCCTCTATCCTATTTGGGGGTTAGGATGGCATTCCAGTCCTCAATTCAAGATTAGCCGTGTTGAATGCACCATAAAGGGCTCCAACAGCCGAAAGAAAGAGACACGCTCACCTTGCTTATTTGGCATAAACCGCAATCAACCGGAACGACTGTTTTTCACTGCAATATCGGCCACGATCAGCCGGCCCTCGGCACCGACATGGACAAGGTCAACCTTCGCGTCCAGGGTACGCTTGACCAGCAAAGAAACACCTCTGGCTTGCCGGCTCCCATATGCTGAATAGACGACAAAGTCGTTAGACAGCACACAAGAGTCGACTTCTGCAAACAAAGTGAGTCTTTGGATCGCGGCCACATCCACGCCGAAGGACAAGAGGTCACGAAGCAGGCGAGCCGCTCACCTCGATCCCTCAGGCCCTTCGCATTCAAGCTGGCTATCTTAATAGACATCTTTTAGTTCTGAAAAAGAAAAACAAAGAAACATGCAACAAGGCTCTAGTCGCATACGGGGTAGAAATCTCGGGTAGAGGGGACCCCGACGGACCGTCCTAGGGACCCCACCAATGTCGGACGTAATCCGTCCGTCTAGACAATCCCGCCGACGTCGGTGGGATATGCGTTTTACCACCCTATATAAACTGGGGTGGTGGAGTAAAACGGGGAACCTCCCGAACAATTTAGCGACATTTTTCTTAATTCTCAGGAGTCTTTTCCCCCGACCATACAAATATTTGGGAAGCCTCGCTTTGCCGTGCTCCCAGACCCGCAGGTTGCCACCGTATTTCTTATCAGGGTGATGACACCTGGGGCCTGGGAGAAGTTTCAAGTCCTCAGTGGATAACCCATCCACTGAGGTGAGCTTTAAGCGGGGAGTGGTCTTAGCAGCTTACGACGCTGTGACGACCACCCCGAAGAAATGTCCTCCTTCACCTTCACTCGGGGGCGCCCCCACGCGGGAGGTTCATCTTCTTTCTTTTCGCCTTACTGGGAGTGGGAACAGGAGCAGGGGAGGATGTGGGAGTTAAGGAACTGATTTTCCTAAGGGGCTCGGGTATGGGGTGAAGTTGGGGAATGGGCAGCTTTTACGCGGGGACGCGGGAAGGCTTCTCGCCCTATCCGCATAAGTAGTTCTTGCAGGCGACACCGGAGCGAGGCACATTTTTCTCTGCTGGGCTTTTTTTCCCTGCCCTACTTCTTCTGCGGGCCTTGGGAGTATCCTTTCGTTCTTCCACCTCCTCCTCTCTCCCCCGCTTTAGGGAAGCTGATCTATCAACTCATTGGAAGATCTTTTTCGGGGAAGGACTTCCTCTTCCTTTCTTTGTTTGGGTGGAGACTTTTTAGGAGGCGACTCCTTGGGTTTCACCGGCGTCTTGGCAGGTGGAGGCACCTTCTCTGGGGACGGTGTTTTGCCCTCTTCGCCCACCACCTGCCATTCGCCCTCCTTGTTGCCCACGGGAGCTTGCGTGGGTGAAGCTGTTTTTGGGCCTTTCCTTTTCCTTGTTGGCCGCTGCTTAGTTGGTTGAGCTGGTTGGCTTCTTTAATGACCTTTGGACGGCAGACCCTCGCGACATGGTCCGCCGCCCTGCAGACCCAACAGCACGGCTTCCTCCCTTCAACTATCACATAAATGACCCGACCTCTGCAGGTGAGCGTGTTGGGAACTTTGGCTATCTTTTCCTTAGACATCGTCACCAGCAGGGTCATGTCTCCCGTAATATAGCCTGCCTTAGACCGTAGCGAGGAGACTCGGCCACCTTCCCAAAGTTAGCAAAGAAGGCGCCAACATGGTCCTCGGTAATGTCCATAGACGCCGCAAGTGACCTTAACCTTCCGGGCACCCATGTATTCTGTGGCGTGAGCCGAGAGTTTTCGTCCTTACACCACCCCGACCAGACGTTTGGCTTCGTCGGTCGTGCCCAGCAGGACGTCCCACAGGCACTACTCTTCCTCGCTACGGCCCCAGCTCTTGATCTTAAGTGCTCCGATAGCTTCCTCAAACGCATCCTCGGCACTGCGATTAATCTCTGGGACTTGATATCCTTAGTGATGAGAGTAATAGTTCTAGTTTGGATGTCCGCCAGTTCTCCGGGGACCGAGACCAGCTCGGTGCCTTTATGTATTCCGCGTACTTTATCCTCATCTCCGTAGTACTCCTCATCCTTATTTATAGGTTTTCTCTGTCCAACCAGAAGTTGAAGGCTTGGGGGACCCGGAGCTGATGGCACTCCTTCCGGCGTTGGTACTACTGCTGCTGCTACTCTAGGTACTGAAGGGGATTATCCCGAGGCGTAATGCCCAATCCCCTCCTTTCCACCCACCGAGGCCGTGGTGGAGGAATGATCACATCTGGTCTATCGGAGGCCATTGCCTCCCAAGAGGCCGCCGCGAGACACCTGCCTCCGGTGTTTCGCGTCCTTCGCAGGTCGCTACTTTTACGCAGCCCAAGCAATAAACTTCTGGGTGAGACCACAATGCCACACTTTGACAAAGTAATAGTAAGTATCACTATGGAACAGATACTACACTTGATCCAACCAAACCGACCACATAAACACAAAAGTCCAGTGGAGGGTTGGTCATTATTTATTCAGCATAAATACATGAATTCTGGCACAAGGCCAACAAATGGGAGGGGGAACAAAACTTGGGTTGGTCTTCCTGTAACTATCTTATACCTAGCTAATCAGATTCACGACCCATACATACGTTACAATTTTCTCAGTCAAGTAAAATTTGTCCATCAACACTCTATACCTATCAAGCACCAAAATACCGCAAAATCATACCAGGACCTAAAAACACCCCAAATGTACATAAAAATTTGTGTATTTACAATATTTACAATAGTGTACAAAAATAAATTTAAAACTTTATTCATGAAATGACATGATGGGGAGGGGGAAAATGAAGAAACAAAAACCCCAAAACAAAAAACAATTTCAAATGAATATATATACATAAGAATAAGACCCCAAACACACCCACATAATTAAAGAGGCTACTGTATTCTGCCTTAAAAGACAAAATCAAGCAGCCTTTTCTAAGGGGAATGGATAAGCAGGGGGGCAAAAATAAATTGGACTGGAGAATGTATAAGGCTGACCCAGCCGAGAGCAAAACGGGACAAAATAATACTTGGACAATGGGAATTCTGGAACTGGATCATAAATAAAAGCAATGGAGCCGGGAACAGGCCAGGACAAACACATCCACTCACATTAACTAGGTACAAAAAGAACTTCTACCTTAACCACGGGAGGGGTTCCAAAGGAATCCACCCCGATGCAACTAGCAGATCTGCAAAAGAGAAAATCGCTAGCCCCGGTCACGCGAACCAGGCTCGCCGCATATACCCACCGCTGAACCTGTCGGTGTAGCCGTTTTCGTTCAGTTCTAATCTTAATTTTGAGCTGGTGCTCAAAATATCGGATTAGATCCTGATCCGAAAGACGACCGCCCCGCAAGACTTCCTCCAGACGCGTCATCCAAATCACCATTCTAGCCGTGGCCAGTAGCGACAGAAACACCATCCGCTTCACTCCAGAGTACGGGGGCGACACATTGTCCACAGCGTATGCGCGATCAATGAGCACAAGCTCCCGCGGCGCGATACGAGCAGTCAACTCGCCAACACGCGCCCACAACGGGCGAACGCGCGAACAATGGAAGAAGGCGTGCGCAGACGTCTCCTTAATTCCAAGTGACGCACGTTCAGCATCTGGCAAATCCGCCAGGCCCATTGCGAAACGCTTTGTCGTTGAGAGACAAACCATTCCGAGCCAATCGCCAGGTCAGAGAAACCAGAGTTGTTGAGCCAATCCGCACCTGGCGCTCAAGACCAACAGAGTGATACTCCCTTCTCTCGACATGCCGAGCTTACTCCACAGTTCATCCTTCACGGCGCCCTCCACTAATCCCCGATAGAAGATTCTCCTAGCCGTGAAAGGTCACTGGACCAAGGAATGGCTCAAGGCCAGCCGACATTCGAGCAGGATTTCCTGGCCGCCTCAAGGCCTATTGCTAGTCCTTAGGAGCGGGGGAGTGATAGTGAGGCTAGGGAACACGTCCCTCACTACCCCCGCAAGCAACCGATCTTCCTCCAACGCGCGCCTGAGGAATGCCAACTCGAAGCGAGCACGTGGCTCCTCAAGTGTGGCATCCCCAGACCCCTTGACACGGACGGAGGCAACAGACCCTTGTCGACCATGTGTTTGCGTCCCTCTCCCAAAGACAGAGAACAGCAAACGCTCGAGCGCCTTCTCATGATCGGTCGCTGGAAGTACAGACAGCCGGTAAGCATTCGGGAAAGAGTGTATGTATTACACACCCTCCGCCAGACCCTTCTACGGAGACTCGTCGACGCCAAATCTCGACCGACGCGCCGACCTTTGCCTGTACTTTCCGACCAGTTTTTCTCCAACTGTAAGTCCGGACCGAACCAAACTCCGGAGGAGCTTGACCGGCCCGTCCGTCCAGTCGAAGGGCCTCGGGAGGAAACACCTTCCAGGCACCCAACCGCAAGCCGGACGACTTGTCGCGGTTAATTCTGGCCCCTGTTACCTGTTCGTACTGTTCAAGCGCCTTCTGTACTGCCTCGCATAACCTCGCGGGAGGACACAAAGGTCGTTACGTCATCGGCGTACGCGGAACCCTGGCCGGCTCCACCAGGGACAGCAATTCCACGGGCAGGACCGGACTGCACGTCTCGTCCCTTAGCTGGCGAAGGAGAGGCTCCAACGCCAGACGTAAAGGAGAGGCGACAGGGACAACCCTGTCGGACCGACTCCAGACAGCGGGAAAGCGCTCGACAGCTTCCCGTTCACCCGTACCACAGCCTTGGGGGAGCGACAGCAGAAGGCTAATCCAGCGGAAGCCGAAGTCGGGTTTGAATCCGGCGGCCCGCAGGACAGCAGCCAGGTAGCCATGGTCAATCTCATCAAATGCCTTGGACCGATCCAAATTGATCAGCGCGGCCTCTTCGTCGTCTTCTACCTCTTAAGGACGGTGTTAGAACCAAGCGCAGGTTGTTTGAATTGTTCGTCCCTTCACAGAACAAGCTCCGATCCGGTTCCAACAGAGACTCGGCAACTAGCTGCAAGCGATTCGTCAGGATCTTGGCCAAAATCTTTAACTCTGTGTTTAGCAGAGTTATGGGCCTGTAATCATCTAACTCGCCCAACCTTCTTGCTCTTTTCCCAACAGCGTGATCACGTTCGGTGATCCACTGTGGATGGACCGCCGAAACCATGGTTGAACACGACAGTCAAGAGCGGGACAAAAAGGTGCGACATCCCTGGCACAATTCATAGGGGTAAACCATCCAAACCTGGCGACTTGCCACTGCCGGTCTTCTTCAAAGCCGCGTAGACTCTGTCCTCCGTAATCTCCCCTTCGTAGCCAGCTGCTTCAGGCCGGCAAAAGCCGGGGAAAGTCAGCCAAATAGCTGCGAACCTCGTCACGGAGACCAGGCTCCTTGGTAAACCGGTGTTCGAAATGCTGCCGGAACGCCTCGCACATGTTGCCGGTGGACCGAAGGAGATGCTCTTCCGGTCGCACTTCGAAGGGCTCGATCGCCGGCCCGACGAATTTCTTCTTGGTGCAAGCCCGTGCCCATGTTCACAGCTTGAAGATCTTGCCATCTCTAGCTCTAATTACCTGACCCATATAGCGCCCGCTAGTCGTGCGCCTTTAGGGCCTCCCTGGCCAAGGCTATCTCGTAGGGGATCCCACCAGCCTCTGCCCGGGCGAAATTAGCACCGCGTCTTTAAGCCCGCAGCCTTATCTAGTTTGAGCCGCCGGCTATATTTGGTGGCGAAAGACCTAATGGAGTCCTTAAGGTTAACCCACCACTTATTCCCAATGACTCGCCCAATTAACGCCTGCTGAACTAGTTTCGTCAGCCGCGAAAGTCCCGGTCGTCCAGTAAGGACTGATTGAACTTCCAATAACCAGCCAACCTAGGCCTGTAAGTCTAACACCACACGGGCACAAACGAGTTTGTGGTCCGTAGCTCTAGCTAGTGGAACGTTGGACATTCTAAGTCTATGTCGGCTACTCTCACTAACATCCTATCCAGGTACGCAGATACCCGGGTAGAAGGCCAATTAAGCGCCCACGTCCACATACTCCCATCCGGATGATCGACCCGGTATCTATCGACGAGACCAAATTCGTCGATCAGATCAACCAGGCTACGATCATCATTCCTCTGCCAGCGCCCCTCCCCTTATCCCATTTGGGGTTAGGATGGCATTCCAGTCCTCAATTAAGATTAGCACAAAGCTGAATGCACCATAAAGGGCTCCAACAGCCGAAAGAAAGAGACACGCTCACCTTGCTTATTGGCATAAACCACAATCAGCCGGAACAATTTGCTTTTCACTGCAATATCGGCCACGATCAGCCGGCCCTCGGCACCGACATGGACACAACTCTTCTTCGCGTCCAGGTACGCTTGACCAGCAAAATGACTCTGGCTTGCCGGCTCCCATATGTTGAATAGACGACAAAGTCGTTAGACACACAAGAGTCGACTTCTGCAAACAAAGTGAGTCTCTTGGATTTGCCACATCCACGCCGAAGGACAAGAGGTCACGAAGTATAGTGAGCCGCCCCATTCTTCGATCCTCAGGCCCTTCGCATTCAAGCTGGCCATCTTAATAGACATCTTTTAGTTCTGAAAAGAAAAACAAAGAAACATGCAACAAAGGCACTAGTCGCATACGGCAGAAATTCGGCAGAGGGGACCCCGACGGACTGTCTCTAGGGACCCCGTACCAATGTCGGACGCCGTAATCTGTCTGTCTAGAAATCCCGCCGACGTCAGGATATGTTAATTTTACCACCCTATATAAGCAGGGTGGAGGATAACCGAACCGACCTGCACAATTTTTGCCCATTTTTTTAAGTTCAGGCGTGTTCATCGTTGCCATCCTTAATTTAGGGTAGTGCTTCTTGGCATCTTCTATGTGGTCCCAGACCCTCAGGTTACCCCGGCATTTCTTACGAGGGTAATGACTCCTGGGGCCTGGGGAAAGTTTGTTGGGTCTTCCGTGGACATTCCTTTTACTGCAGTCAGTTTGAGGAGTGCTTCAGTAGTTTTCGCCTGCGAAGACCACTCCTCCACAATGTCCTCATCTACTTTGGCGCAACAAGGCGTCGCCTTGGGGGAGGGCTTTCTTCTTTTTTGCCCGTGAGGAGTGGAAATAGAGGAAGGGGAGGGAGTGGGTGTTGCAGAAGTCGCTTTTTCTAAGGATCAAAATTGAAGGTTGGGGACTGGGAAGCTTTGCGCGGGGAAGATGGTAGGCTTCTTGCCTTGTCAGCATATGTGTGTCTGACCGGGGAAACCGGCAATGATGCACACTTGTTCCCATGATTGCTTCTTTCGGAGTCTCTGCCTTCTTCTGCTTTTTAGCTTGTCCTGCTGCTCCTCTTTTCTTCCTCTCTCCCGCGCTTCAAGACGACGCTCTCCCTACCTCCATCGGTTCGTCCTTTTTTGGGGGAGGAAACCCTTTCCCTCTCCCGTTTGGCGGGCGTATTTTTTGAGGTAGTCTCCTTTTGTTTTGGGGGTGATTTGACAGGCGGCGGCACCTTCGCCGGCCCCTTGGCCGGAGAAGGCGTTTTCGCCTTTTTCCTCGCCACCACATTCGCCAATCGCCCTCTTGCTGGCTGCTGGTACTGGTGGAGAGGCTGTCTTTACTGCTTCCTTAGCTGGCTGCTGCTGCTTGGCTGGCTGGGCCTTGGGGGGGATTCTTAGATGGACAGATCTTTGCGACATGCTCCGCCGCCCCACAGACCCAACAGCAAGGCTTTCTGCCTTCTACGATTATAAAAATCGAACGACCCCTGCAGGTGAGGATGTTGGGAATTTTGGCGATATTCTCCTTATTCAGGGTCACCTGCAGGTCATGTCGCCCGTGAGAAAACCGGCCTTGGACCGCAGCGAGGAGACTTTCAATACCACTTCCTTCCATATTGCACGAAGAAGGCGCCAACATGATCCTCGGCAATGTCCATGGGGACGCCATGCAGGTGACCTTAACTTTTCTAGTACCCACTCCGTATTGATCAGAGTTTTGGTCTCCAAGACCACACCACCAGGGTTTCTAGCTTCTTGTACGGAGCCAAGCAGGACGTCCCACATGGCATTGCCTCTCCTCGCCACGGCCAACGCTCTAATTTTAGGGCTTGTAGCCCCTCCTCGAGGTATCCCGAGGAACGCCGACCAACTTCTTTGTCTTCGGGTCCTTAGTGTACAGAGTGAGGACTTCGCTTCTATTTGAGCCAACTGATCCGCACCGAAACGAGCCTCTGTTCCTTTAATGTAATCCGCGTAGTCCTTAGCAATCTTCTCGTAATAACCTCCCCTTTTAGCGACATTTTTTTGCTCCTTCCACCCAGAGGTCGAAGGCAAGGGGGATGCTGGAGCTGCTGCTGGTATCACTGTTGGTACCGTAGAAGGGGATTATCCCGAGGCGGTAGAGCTCAATCCCTTCCTTTCCTCCCACCGACGCCGTGGTGGGAGGAACGCTTTCCATCGGCCCAGCATTCAGGTTGTCACAAAGTGGCCGAACACCGGATCACTGCTTTCCCGGTGTTTCGCGTTGTTAGACGCTACTTTTACGCTGGCCCGAGCTATAAACTCGGGCTGGTGCTAGTAAATCCAAGATACAGAGGGATCAAATATCACGAAGGAACAAGTGTTATCCTTTGTTCTTTTACCCCAAACCACACAACAAAAAGCCGGGTGGGGAGGGTTGGTCATTATTTATTCAGCATGAATTCTGGCACGCGTCAACAAATGGGAGGGGGAACAAAAACTTGGGTTGGTCTTCCGTAACTATCTTATACCTAGCTAATCAGATTCACGACCCACATAGCGTTACAATTTTCCAGTCACCATAAAAATTTAGTCCATCAACACTATACCTATCAAGCACCAAAATACTGCAAAATCATACCAGGGACCTAAAAACACCCCAAATGTACATAAAAATTTGTGTATTTACAATATTTACAATAGTGTACAAAAATAAATTTAAAATCCTTATTCATGAAATGACATGATGGGGAGGGGGAATGAAGAAACAAAAACCCCAAACAAAAAACAATTTCAAATGAATATATATACATGGGTTATAAGACCCCAAACACACCCACATAATTAAAGAGGCCACTGTATTCTGCCTTAAAAGACAAAATCACAGCTCTTCTAAGGGGAATGGAGGAAGCAGGGGGCAAAAATAAATTGGACTGGAGAATGTATAAGGCTGACCCAGCTGAGAGGAAAACGACAAAGCACACTTGGACAATGGGAATCTCGAACTGGATCATAACAAAAGCAATGGAGCCGGGAACAGGCCAGGACAAACACATCCACTCACATTAACTAGTGGCCAAAAAAGAACTTACCTTAACCACGGGAGGGGTTCCAAAGGAATCCACCCTGATGCAACTAGCAGATCTAAAAGAGAAAATCAAGGCTAGCCCCGGTCACGCGAACCAGGCTCGTCGCATATACCCACCTTTCGCTGAACTCTGCCGGTGCAGCCGTTTTCGTTCAGTTCTAATCTTAACTTTGAGCTGGTGCTCAAAATATCGACCAGGATCTCGATCCGAAAGACGACCGCCCCGCAAGACTCTCCAGACGCGTCATCCAAATCACCATTCTAGCCGTGGCCAGTAGCGACAGAAACACCATCCGCTTCTACTCCAGAGCACGGGGGCGACACATTGTCCACAGCGTATGCGTGATCACCGAGCAGCGTTTCCGCGGCGCGATACGAGCAGTCAACTCGCCAACACGCGCCCACAACGGGCGAACGCGCGAACAATGGAAGAAGGCGTGCGCAGACGTCTCCTTAATTCTGGCGACGCAACGTTCACAATCTGGCAAATCCGCCAGGCCCATTGCGAAACGCTTGTCGTTGAGAGACAAACCATTCCGAGCTAATCGCCAGGTCAGAGAAAACTCAGAGTTGTTGAGCCAATCCGCACCTGGCGCCCAAGACCAATGAGAGCGATACTCTCTCGACATGCCGAGCTTACTCCACAGTTCATCCCTTTCACGGCGCCCACTTCAATCCTTCGACAGAAGACTTTCCTAGGCCGTGAAAGGTCACTGGACCATGGAATGGCTCGAAGGGCCGCCGACATTCGAGCAGGAATTTCGGCTGCCCCCAAGGCCTATTGTTAGTCCTTAGGAGCGGGGAGTGATAGTGAGGCTAGGGAACATGTCCCTCACTACCCCCCGCAAGCAACCGATCTTCCTCTCAACGCGCGCCTGAGGAATGCCAACCTCGAAGCGAGCACGTGGCCCCTCAAGTGTGGCATCCCCAGACCCCCTGACACGGACGGAGGCAACAGACCTTTGTCGACCATGTGTTTGCGTCCTCTCCAAAGACAGAGAATAGCAAACGCTCGAGCGCCTTCGCGATCGTCACAAAGGAAGTACAGACAGCCGGTAAAGCATTCTGGGAAAGAGTATGTATTACACACCTCCGCCAGACCCTTCACGGAGAGACTCCGTCGACGCCAAATCTCGACCGACGCGCGACCTTTGCCTGTACTTCTGACCAGTTTTTCTCCAACTGTAAGTCCGGACCGAACCAAACTCGAGGAGCTTGACCGGCCCGTCCGTCCAGTCGAAGGGCTCCGGGAGGGAAACACCTTCTCAGGCACCTAACCGCAAGCCGGACGACTTGTCGCGGTTAGCCCTGGCCCCTGTTACCTGTTCGTACCGTTCGCGCGCCTTCTGTACCGCCCTTACAACCCTGCGGGAGGACACAAAGGTCGTTACGTCATCGGCGTACGCGGAAACCCTGCTCGAGCTCCACCAGGGACAGTAATTCCACGCAGGACCGGACTGCACGTCTCTGTCCTCAGCCGGCGAAGGAGAGGCTCCAACGCCAGGACGTAAAGGAGAGGCGACAGTGGACAACCCTGTCGGACCGACCTAGACAGCGCGAAAGCGCTCGACAGCTTCCCGTTCACCCGTACCACAGCCTTGGGGAGCGATACAGAAGGCTAATCCAGTGGCCGAAGTCGGGTTTGAATCCGGCGGCCTGCAGGACAGCAGCCAGGTAGCCATGGTCAATCCCATCAAATGCCTTGGACTGATCCAAATTGATCAGCGCGGCCTCTTCGTCGTCTTCTACACCCTCTACGATCGTGCGAACTGGCGCAGGTTGCTCGAATTGTTCGTCCCTTCAAGGAACAAGTCTGATCCGGTTCCAACAGAGACTCGGCAACTAGCTGCAAGCGATTCGTCAGGATCTTGGCCAAAATCTTTAACTCTGTGTTTAGCAGACAAGGGCCCGTAATCATCTAATCCCTGCCCAACCTTCGTTTTTCTCAACAGCGTGATCACGCCCCTGGTGATCCGACCGGGATGGACCCCTGCCGAAACCAGTGGTTGAACACGACAGTCAAGAGCGGGACAAAAAGGTGCGACATCCTAAGTACAATTCAGGGCAAAACCATCCAAACCTGGCGACTTGCCACTGCCGGTCTTCTTCAAAGCCGCGTAGACTTCGTCCTCCGTAATCTCCCTTCGCAGCTAGCCGCTTCGTCGGCAAAAGCCGGGGAAAAGTCAGCCAAATAGCTGCGAAACTCCTCGTCACGAGACCAGCCTCGGTAAACCGGTGTTCGAAATGCTGCCGGAACGCCTGCACATGTCGTCGGTGGAATCGAAGGAGACGTAGCCTTCCGGGTCGCGCACTTCTCGAATGTACCGATCGCCGGCCCGACGAATTTCTTCCTTGCGCAGTTCTGCGCCCATGTTCACAGCTTCGGAAGACATCATCTTGCTTAACTTAGCTTCAACTACCTGACCCATATAGCGCTCGCTAATGTGCGCCTCAGGGCCTCCCCTGGCTAAGGCTATCTCTAGGGGATCCCCACCAGCCTCCGCCCGGGCGAAATTAGCACTAAGTGTCTTTGCCTCCGCAGCCTTATCTAGCTCGAGCCGCTGGCCATATTTGGTGGCGAAAGACCTAATGGAGTCCTTAAGGTTAACCCACCACTTATTCCCAATGACTCGCCCAATTAACGCCCGCTGAACTAAAGCTATTAGCCGGTCACGAAAGTCCTATTCGTCCAGTAAGGACTGATTGAACTTCCAATAACCAGCCAACCTAGCCCAAAGTCTAACACCACACGGGCACAAACGAGTTTGTAGTCCGTGTAGCCCAGCTAGTGGAACGTTGGACATCTCTAAGAAGTCTATGTCGGCCACTCTCACTAACATCCTATCCAGGTACGCAGATACCTGCAGAAGGCCAATTAAGCGCCCACGTCCACATACTCCCATCCGGATGATCGACTCCGGTATCTACTGACGACCAAATTCGTCGATCAGATCAACCAGGCTACGATCATCATTCTCTCCGCTAGCGCCCCTCCCTCTATCCCATTTGGGGGTTAGGATGGCATTCCAGTCCCCAACTAAGATTAGCCGTGTTGAATGCACCATAAAGGGCTCCAACAGCCGAAAGAAAGAGACACGCTCACCTTGCTTATTGGGCGCATAAACCACAATCAGCTGGAACAATTTGCTTTTCATCACATCGGCCACGATCAGCCGGCCCTCGGCACCGACATGGACAAGCGGGTCAACCTTCGCGTCCAGGGTACGCTTGACCAGCAAAGAAACACCGGCTTGCCGGCTCCCATATGTTGAATAGACGACAAAGTCGTTAGACAGCACACAAGAGTCGACTTCGCAAACAAAGTGAGTCTCTTGGATCGCGGCCACATCCACGCCGAAGGACAAGAGGTCACGAAGCAGGCGAGTCAGTTCTACTCCTGATCCTCAGGCTCTTCGCATTCAAGCTGGCTATCTTAATAGACATCTTTTAGCGTTCTGAAAAAGAAAAACAAAGAACATGCAACAAAGGCACTAGTCGCATACGGGGTAGAAATCTCGGGTAGAGGGGACCTCGACGGACTGTCCTAGGGACCCCGTACCAATGTCGGACGTAATCCGTCCGTCTAGGACAATCCTGCCGACGTCGGTGGGATATGTTAATTTTACCACCCTATATAAGCAGGGGGTGAGGATAACCGGGAACCGACCCGTACAATTTTTGCCCATTTTTTTAAGTTCAGGCGTGTCTATCGTTGCCATCCTTAATTTAGGGTAGTGCTTCTTGGCATCTTCTATGGTCCCAGACCCTCAGGTTACCCCGGTATTTCTTACGAGGGTAATGACCCTGGGGCCTGGGGAAAGTTTTGTTGGGTCTTCCGTGGACATTCTCTACTGCAGTCAGTTTGAGTGAGTGGCTTGCGCAGTTTTCGCCTCTGCGAAGACCACTCCTCCACACACAATGTCCTCATCTACTTACAACAAGGCGTCGCCTTGGGGGAGGGCTTTCTTCTTTTTTTGCCCGTGAGGGAGTGGAACAGGAGAAGGGGAGGGAGTGGTGTTGCAGAAGTCTGTTTTTTCAAGGGGATCAAATTGAAGGTTGGGGATCAAAGCTTGCGCGGGGAAGATGTGGTAGGCTTCTTGCCTTGTCAGCATATGTGTGTCTGGACCGGGGAAACCGGCAACGATGCACACTTGTTCCCATGATTGCTTCTTTCGGAGCTCCTGCCCCTTCTTCTGCTTTTTAGCTTGTCCTGCTGCTCCTCTTCTTCCTCTCTCTCCCGCGCTTCAAAGACGACGCTCTCCTACCTCCATCGGTTCGTCCTCCTTTTTTGGGGGGAGGAAACCCTTTCCCTCTCCCCGTTTGGCGGGCGTATTTTGAGGTAGTCTCCTTTGTTTTGGGTGATTTGACAGGCGGTGGTACCTTCGCCGGCCCCTTGGCCGGAGAAGGCGTTTTCGCCCTTTTTCCCTGCCACCACCTGCCAATCGCCCTCCTTGCTGGCTGCTGGTACTGGTGTAGGAGAGGCTGTCTTTACTGCTTCCTTAGCCGGCTGCTGCTTGGCTGGCTGGGCCTTTGGGGGGGATTCTTAGATGGACAGATCTTTGCGACATGCTCCGCCGCCCCACAGACCCAACAGCAAGGCTTTCGCCCTTACGATTATAAAATCGAACGAATTCTTGCAGGTGAGGATGTTGGGAATTTTGGCGATATTCTCCCCTTATTCAGGGTCACCTGTTACTGCGTCGCCCGTGAGAAAACCGGCTTGGACCGCAGCGAGGAGAGATTCTGGCCACTCTTCCATATTGCATGGAAGAAGGCGCCAACATGATCCTCGGCAATGTCTGGGGACGCCATGCAGGTGACCTTAACTTTTCTAGTACCCATGTACTCCGTATTGATCAGGAGAGTTTTGGTCTCAAGACCACACCAATTAGGTTTCTAGCTTGTACGGAGCCAAGCAGGACGTCCCACATGGCATTGCCTCCTCGCCACGGCCAACGCTCTAATTTTTTAGGCTTGTAGCCCCTCCTCGAGTGCGTATCCCGAGGAACGCCGACCAACTTCTTTGTCTTCGGGTCCTTAGTACAGAGTGATGACTCGCTTCTATTTGAGCCAACTGATCCGGCACCGAAACGAGCTTCCGTTCCTTTAATGTAATCCGCGTAGTCCTTAGCAATCTTCTCGTAATAATCCTCCCTTTAGCGACATTTTTTTGCTCTTCCACCCAGAGGTCGAAGGTAAGGGGGATGCTGGAGCTGCTGCTGGTATCACTGCCGGTACTGTAGAAGGGATTATCCCAGGCGGTAGAGCCCAATCCTCCTTTCCTCCCACCGACGCCGTGGTGGAGGAACGCTTTCCATCGGCCCATTTGTGGCCATTGCCATTAAAGTGGTCAACACCGGATCACTGTTTTCCTGGTGTTTCGCGTTGTTAGACGCTACTTTACGCTGGCCCGAGCTATAAACTCGCTGGAAAGCAGAAATCCAAGATACAGAGGACTAACAAATATCACGAAGGTGAACAAGTGTTATCCTTGTTCTTTTACCCTAAAACCACACAACAAAAAAGCCGGGTGGGGGAGTGGGGTTGGTCATTATTTATTCAGCATGAATTCTGCGCACAAGGCCAACAAATGGGAGGGGGAACAAAACTTGGGTTGGCTTTCCGTAACTATCTTATACCTAATAATCAGATTCACGACCCATACATACGTTACAATTTTCTCAGTCACCATAAAAATTTGTCCATCAACACTTGCGCTATCAAGCACCAAAAAATACCGCAAAATCATACCAGGGACCTAAAAACACCCCAAAATGTACATAAAAATTTGTATTTAAGGCTATTTACAATAGTGTACAAACAAATTTAAAACTTTATTCATGAAATGACATGATGGGGAGGGGGAAATGAAGAAACAAAAACCCCAAAACAAAAAACAATTTCAAATGAATATATATACATGGGTTAGTAAGACCCAAACACACCCACATAATTAAAGAGGCCACTGTATTCTGCCTTAAAAGACAAAATCAAGCAGCTCTTTCTAAGGGGAATGGATAAGCAGGGGGCAAAAAATAAATTGGACTGGAGAATGTATAAGGCTGACCCAGCCGAGAGTGAAAACGGGACAAAATAATACCGGACAATGGGAATCTCGAACTGGATCATAACAAAAGCAATGGAGCCGGGAACAGGCCAGGACAAACACATCCACTCACATTAACAGGGCCAAAAAAGAACTTTCTACCTTAACCACGGGAGGGGTTCCAAAGGAATCCACCTCGATGCAACTAGCAGATCTAAAAGAGAAAACTGGCGCTAGTGCCCCTGGTCACGCGAACCAGGCTCGCCGCATATACTCACCTTTCGCTGAATCCCAGTCGGCGCAGCCGTTTTCGTTCAGTTCTAATCTTAATTTTGAGCTGGTGCTTCAAAAGAATGGATTAGATCCTGATCCGAAAGACGACCGCCCCACTTTCCAGACGCGTCATCCAAATCACCATTCTAGCCGTGGCCAGTAGCGACAGAAACACCATCCGCTTCACTCCAGAGTACGGGGCGACACATTGTCCACAGCGTATGCGCGACTACCGAGCACAAGCTCCTGCGGCGCGATACGAGCAGTCAACTCGCCAACACGCGCCCACAACGGGCGAACGCGCGAACAATGGGCGAAGGCGTGCAGACGTCTCCTTAATTCCAAGGACGCAACGTTCACAATCTGGCAAATCCGAATGCATTGCGTAAAACGCTTGTCGTTGAGAGACAAACCATTCCGAGCCAATCGCCAGGTCAGAGAAAACTCAGAGTTGTTGAGCCAATCCGCACTCGGCGCCCAAGACCAATGAGAGCGATACTCTCTCTCGACATGCCGAGCTTACTCCACAGTTCATCCTTCACGGCGCCCTCCACTAATCCCTGATAGAAGATTTCCTAGGCCGTGAAAGGTCACTGGACCGAATGGCTCGAAGGCCGTCAGACATTCGAGCAGGAATCGGCCGCCCCCAAGGTCAACACAAGGTCCTTAGGAGCGGGGAGACAGTGAGGCTAGGGAACATGTCCCTCACTACCCCCGCAAGAACCGATCTTCCTCCAACGCGCGCCTGAGGAATGCCAACCTCGAAGCGAGCACGTGGCTCTCAAGTGTGGTATCCCCCAGACCCCCTTGACACGGACGGAGGCAACAGACTCCTTTGTCGACCATGTGCGTCCTCTCCAAAGACAGGAGAACAGCAAACGCTCGAGCGCCTTCTTCATGATCGCTCAAAGGGGAAGCACAGACAGCCGGTAAAGCATTCTGGGAAAGAGGTATGTATTACACACCTCCGCCAGACCCTTCATGGAGACTTGGGTCGACGCCAACCACCGACGCGCTGACCTTTGCCTTGTACTTCTGACCAGTTTTTCTCCAACTGTAAGTCCGGACCGAACCAAACTCCGAGGAGCTTGACCGGCCTGTCCGTCCAGTCGAAGGCCCCGGAGGGAACACCTTCCAGGGCACCTAATCTCAAGCCGGACGACTTGTCGCGGTTAATTCTGGCCCCCGTTACCTGCTCAGCCTGTTCAAGCGCTTCGTACTGCTCTCATGTCCCTGCGGGAGGACACAAAGCAATGTTACGTCATCGGCGTACGCAAAACCCTCGGCTCGAGCTCCACCAGGGACAGCAATTCCACGCAGGACCGACCGGCACGTTCTGTCTTCGAGAAGCCGGCGGTAGAAGGAGAGTCTAACCAGGACGTAGCGAGAGGCGACAGGACAACCCTTGTCGGATCGATCCGGACAGCGCGAAAGCGCCTGACAGCTTTTCCCGTTCACCCGTACCACAGCCTTGGGGGAGCGATACAGAAGGCTAATCCAGCGGCTGAAGTCGGGCTTGAATCCGGCGGCCTGCAGGACAGCAGCCAGGTAGCCGCGGTCAATCCTATCAATGGCCTTGGACTGATCCAAATGGATCAGGCGCGGCCTCTCTTCGTCGTCTTCTACACCCTCTACGATCGTGCGAATCAAGTGCAGGTTGCTCTGAATTGTTCGTCCCTTCACAACAGAACAACAGTCTGATCCGGTTCCAACAGAGACTCGGCAATCAGTTGCAAGCGATTCGTCAGGACCTTGGCCAAAATCTTTAACTCTGGTGTTTAGCAGAGTTATGGGCCTGTAATCATCTAACTCGCCCAACCTTCTTGCCTTTTCCCAACAGCGCATCACGCTCGGTGATCCGACCGGGATGGACCCCTGCCGAAACCAGTGGTTGAACACGACAGTCAAGAGCGGGACAAAAGGTGCGACATCTTCAAGTACAATTCAGGGCAAACCATCCAAACCTGGCGACTTGCCACTGCCGGTCTTCAAAGCCGCGTAGACTTCGTCCTCCGTATCTCCCCCTTCGCAGCCAGTTGCCTAGCCGGCAAAGCCGAAAGTCAGCCAAATAGTCATGAACTCCTCGTCACGGAGACCAGGCTCCTTGTAAACCGGTGTTCAAAATGCTGCCGAACGCCCTCGCACATGTCGTCGGTGGACCGGCGATGTCTCTCCGGGTCATGTACTTCTCGAATGTACCGATCGCCGGCCCGACGAATTTCTTCCTTGCGCAGTTCAGTGCCCATGTTCACAGCTCGGAAGACATCTTGCTTAACTTAGTTTCAATTACCTGACCCATATAGCGGCTTCTGCCAGTCGTGCGTCTTCAGGGCCCTGGCTAAGCTATCTCTAGGGGATCCTTGCAATTGGCCTCTCGCCCGGGCGAAATTAGCACCAAGTGTCTTTGCCTCCGCAGCCTTATCTAGTTCAGCCGCCGCTAGCTATTTGGTGCAGCGAAAGACCTGTCGAGTCCAAGGTTAACCCACCACTTATTCAATGACTCGCCCAATTAACGCCCGCTGAACTAGTTTTGGTCAGCTGGCTGAAAGTCCCGCCCGTCCAGTAGCATGACTGATTGAACTTCCAATAACCAGCCAACCTAGGCCTAAAGTTCAACACCGCCACGGGCACAAACGAGTTTGTGGTCCGTGTAGCCCAGCCAGTGGAATGGACATTCTCCAAGAAGTCTATGTCGGCTACTCACTAACATCCTATCCAGGTACGGTAGACACCAAGAAGGGCCACGAAGCGCCCACGTCCACACTTCCCATCCGATGATCGACCTGCATTCGTCGACGACCAAATCGATCAGATCAACCAGGCTACGATCATCATCTTCCCGCTAGCGCCCCTCCTCTATCCCATTTGGGGCGATGTTCCTCCCAGTCCCCAATTCAAGATTAGCCGTGCGAATGCACCATAAAGGGCTCCACAGCCGAAAGAAAGAGACACGCTCACCTTGCTTATTGGGCGCATAAACCACAATCAGCCGGAACAATTTGCTTTTCACCGCAATAGCCCACGAGACTGGCCGGGTTCTCGCACACCGGAGCATGACAAGGTCAACCTTCGCGTCCAGGGTACGCTTGACCAGCAAAGAACATTCTTGGCTTGCCGGTTCCCATATGCTGAATGTTTAGACGACAAAGTCGTTAACAGCACACAAGAGTCGACTCTTCGTAAACAAAGCAGCCCCTGGATCGCGGCCACATCCTTATCGCCGATGATGAGGTCACGAATAGGCGAGCCGCCTTTACCCCATCCTCAGGTCTTTTCATTCAAGCTGGTTATCTTAATAGACATCTTTTAGTTCTGAAAAGAAAACAAAGAACACGCAACAAGGCACTAGTCGCATACGGGGTAGAAATCTTGGCAGAGGTAACTTGACGGACTGTCCTAGGACCCCACCAATGTCGGACGTAATCTGTCCGTTCAGGAGCAATCTCGCCGACGTCGGTGGGATATGTTAATTTTAACACCTCATATAAGCAGGGGGTGAGATAACACCGGGAACCGACCCGCACAATTTTTGCCCATTTTTTTAAGTTCAGGCGTGTTCATCGTTGCCATCCTTAATTTAGGGTAGTGCTTTGGCATCTTCTATCGGTCCCAGACCTCCTCAGGTTACCCCCGGTATTTCCTTACGAGGGTAATGACTCCTGGGCCCAGAAAGTTTGGCCTTCCGTGGACATTCTTTACTGCAGCTTGCCTTGAGGAGTGGCTTCAGCAGTTTTCGCTCATGAAGAACCACTCCTCCACAATGTCCTCATCTATCATGTCATGTCGCCTTGGGGGAGGGCTTTCTTCTTTTTTGCCCGGGGAGGGAGTGGAAATAGGAGAAGGGGAGGAGTGTGTTGCAGAAGTTCTGTCTTTTTGTAGGGATCAAATTGAAGGTTGGGGACTGGGAAGCTGTGAAAGGGGAAGATGGTAGGCTTGCCCTAAGTCAGCACATGTGTGTCTGACTGGGGAAACCGGCAATGATGCACACTTGTTCACATGATTGCTTCTTTCGGAGCTCCTGCCCTTCTTCTGCTTTTTAGCTTGTCCTGCTGCTCCTCTTCTTCCTCTCCCGCGCTTCAAAGATGACGCCTTCCCCACCTCCATCGGTCTGTCTCTTTGGGGAGGAAACTTTTCCCTCTCCTGTTTACAAGCATTAAGGTAGTCTCCCTTTGTTTTGGGTGATTTGACAGTAAGGGTGGCACCTCTGGCCGGCTCCCCTGGCCGGGAGAAGGCGTTTTCGCCTTTTCCCTCGCCACCACCTGCCAATCGCCCTCTTGCTGGCTGCTGGTACTGTGTAGGAGAGGCTGTCTTTACTGCTTCCTTAGCTAGCTGCTGCTGCTTGGCTGGTTGGGCCTTTGGGGGGTGGATTCTTAGATGGACAGATCTTTGCGACATGCTCCGCCGCCCCACAGACCCAACAGCAAGGCTTTCTGCCTTCTATGATTATAAACCGAACGACCCCTGCAGGTGAGGATGTTGGGAATCTTTAAGTGATATTCTCCTTATTCAGGGTCACCTGCAGGGTCATGTCGCCCGTGAGAAAACCATTTGGACCGCAGCGAGGAGACTTCGGCCACTCTTCCATATTGCACGAAGAAGGCGCCAACATGATCCTCGGCAATGTCCATGGGGAGCGCGCGCAGGGTGACCTTAACTTTTTCTAGGCACCCATGTACTCCGTATTGATCAGGGAGAGTTTTGGTCTCCAAGACCACACCAATTAGGTTTCTAGCTTCTTGTACGGCGCCAAGCAGGACGTCCCACATGGCATTGCCTCTCCTCGCCACGGCCAACGCTCTAATTTTTAGGGCTTGTAGCCCCTCCTCGAGTGTATCCCGAGGAACGCCGACCAACTCTTTGTCTTCGGGTCCTTAGTGTACAGAGGGATGACTCTTCGCTTCTATTACCTCAACCGATCCGGCACCGAAACGAGCCTCTGTTCCTTTAATGTAATCCGCGTAGTCCTTAGCAATCTTCTCGTAATAACTTCTTTTAGCGACATTTTTTTGCCTCCTTCCACCCAGAGGCACGAAGGTAAGGGGGATGCTGGAGCTGCTGGTGAATACTGCTGGTACTGTAGAAGGGGGATTATCCCGAGGCGGTAGAGCCCAATCCCCTTCCTTTCCTCCCACCGGGACGCCGTGGTGGGAGGAACGTCGCATCGGCCCATCTGTGGCCATTGCCACAAGTGGCTGACACCGGATCACTGTTTTCCGGTGTTTCTGCGTTGTTAGACGCTACTTTACGCTGGCCCGAGCTATAAACTCGGGCTTGGAAAGCAGTAAATCCAAGACAGAGGACTAACAACATCACGCGAAGGAACAAGTGTTATCCGTTCTTTACCCTAAACCACACAACAAAAAGCCGGGTGGGGGGGAGGGTTGGTCATTATTTATTCAGTGCATAAATACATGAATTCTTGCACAAGGCCAACAAATGGGAGGGGGAACAAAATTGGGTTGGTCTTCCGTAACTATCTTATACCTAGCTAATCAGATTCACGACCCATACATACGTTATTATGCAATTTTCTCAGTCACCATAAAAATTTGTCCATCAACACTCATACCTATCAAGCACCAAAATACCGCAAAATCATACTAGGGACCTAAAACACCCAAATGTACATAAAAATTTGTAATACAATATTTACAATAGTGTACAAAAATAATTTAAAACTTTATTCATGAAATGACATGATGGGGAGGGGGAATGAAGAAACAAAAAAACCCCAAAACAAAAACAATTTCAAATGAATACATATACATGGGTTAGTAAGACCCAAACACACTCCACATAATTAAAGAGGCTACTGTATTTCGCCTTAAAAGACAAAAAATTGCCAGCCTTTTCTAAGGGAATGGATAAGTAGGGGCAAAATAAATTGGACTGGAGAATGTATAAGGCTGACCCAGCCGAGAGGAAAATGGGACAAAATAATACTTGGACAATGGGAATCTCGAACTGGATCATAACAAAAGCAATGGAGCCGGGAACAGGCCAGGACAAACACATCCACTCACATTAATCTGTTAGGCACAAAGAAAACTTACCTTAACCACGGGAGGGGTTCCAAAGGAATCCACCCCGATGCAACTAGTAGATCTAAAAGAGAAAATCAAGGCTAGCTTCGGTCACGCGAACCAGGCTCGCCGCATATACCCACCTCGCTGAACTCTGTCGGTGCAGTTGTTGTTCAGTTCTAATCTTAATTTTGAGCTGGTGCTCAAAATATCGGATTAGATCCTGATCCGAAAGACGACCGCCCCGCAAGACTTCCTCCAGACGCGTCATCCAAATCACCATTCTAGCCGTGGCCAGTAGCGACAGAAACACCATCCGCTTCACTCCAGAGTACGGGGGCGACACATTGTCCAGCGTATGCGCGATCAATGAGTATAAGCTCTCGCGGCGCGATACGAGCAGTCAACTCGCCAACACGCGCCCACAACGGGCGAACGCGCGAACAATGGAAGAAGGCGTGCGCAGACGTCTCCTTAATCTCCAAGGACGCAACGTTCACAATCTGGCAAATCCGCCAGGCCCATTGCGAAACGCTTGTCGTTGAGAGACAAACCATTCCGAGCCAATCGCCAGGTCAGAGAAAACTCAGAGTTGTTGAGCCAATCCGCACCTGGCGCCCAAGACCAATGAGAGCGATACTCCTCTCTCGACATGCCGAGCTTACTCCACAGTTCATCCTCTTACGGCGCCCTCCACTAACCGATAGAAGATTCTCCCTAGGCCGTGAAAGGTCACTGGACCATGGAATGGCCCGAAGGGCCGTCAGACATTCGAGCAGGAGCCCTTCGGCTGCCCCCAAGGCCTATTGCTAGTCCTTAGGAGCGGGGGAGTGATAGTGAGGCTAGGGAACATGTCCTCTACTACCCCCGCAAGCAACCGATCTTCCTCCAACGCGCGCCTGAGTGAATGCCAACCTCGAAGCGAGCACGTGGCTCCTCAAGTGTGGCATCCCCAGACCCCCTTGACACGGACGGAGGCAACAGACCTTTTGTCGACCATGTGTTTGCGTCCTCTCCAAAGACAGGAGAACAGCAAACGCTTGAGCGCCCTCGCGATCGTCACAA
This sequence comes from Ascarosepion bandense, assembly GCA_037127315.1. NCBI lineage: Eukaryota > Metazoa > Mollusca > Cephalopoda > Sepiida > Sepiidae > Ascarosepion > Ascarosepion bandense. The sequence continues at coordinate 38,496 of JBBBDQ010001773.1, forward strand.
AGGGGGAAGTACAGACACCGGTAAAGCATTCTGGGAAAGAGGTATGTATTACACACTCGCCAGACCCTTCACGGAGAGACTCCGTCGACGCCAACTGACCGACGCGCGACCTTTGCCTGTACTTCTGACTCGTTTTTCTCCAACTACAAGTCCGGACCGAACCAAACTCCGAGGAGCTTGACCGGCCCGTCCGTCCAGTCGAAGGGCCCCGGGAGGGAAACACCCTTCCAGGCACTCCACCGCAAGCCGGACGACTTGTCGCGGTTAATTCTGGCTCCCCCGTTACCTGTTCGTGTTCGTTCAAGCGCCTTCTGTAATTGCCCTTATGTCCCTGCGGAGGACACAAAAGGTCGTTACGTCATCGGCGTACGCGGAAACCCCGGCTCGAGCTCCACCAGGGACAGCAATTCCACGCAGGACCGACCGCAATGTCTGTCCCTAGCCGGCGAAGGAGAGAGCTCCAACGCCAGGACGTAAAGGAGAGGCGACAGTGGACAACCCTGTCGGACCGACCTAGACAGCGCGAAAGCGCTCGACAGCTTCCCGTTCACCTGTACCACAGCCTTGGGGAGCGAGCACAGAAGGCTAATCCAGCGGCCGAAGTCGGGTTTGAACTGGCGGCCTGCAGGACAGCAGCCAGGTAGCCATGGTCAATCCTATCAAATGCCTTGGACTGATCCAAATTGATCAGCGCGGCCTCTTCGTCGTCTTCTACACCCTCTACGATCGTGCGAATCAAGTGCAGGTTGCTTCGAATTGTTCGTCCCTTCACAGAACAAGTCTGATCCGGTTCCAACAGAGACTCGGCAACTAGCTGCAAGCGATTCGTCAGGATCTTTGGCTAAAATCTTTAACTCTGTGTTTAGCAGAGTTATGGGCCTGTAATCATCTAATTCCCGTCCAACCTTCTTGCCTTTCCCAACAGCGTGATCACGCCCCTGGTGATCCGACCGGGATGGACCCCTGCCGAAACCAGTGGTTGAACACGACAGTCAAGATGGGACAAAAAGGTGCGACATCCTCAAGTACAATTCATAGGGCAAACCATCCAAACCTGGCGACTTGCCATTGCCGGTCTTCTTCAAAGCCGCGTAGGGGATTTCTGTCCTCCGTAATCCTCTTCAGCCAGTTTAGCCGGCAAAGCCGGGGAAAACAACAAATAGGTCAGTGAAATCCTCGTCACGGAGACCAGGCTCCTTGGTAAACCGGTGTTCGAAACGTTGCCGGAACGCCTCGTACATGTCGTCGGTGGACCGAAGGAGATGCCCCTCCGGGTCGCGCACTTCTCGAATGTACCGATCGCCGGCCCGACGAATTTCTTCCTTGCGCAGTTCTGCGCCCATGTTCACAGCTTCGGAAGCCATCAAGAACTTAGTTTGACTACCTGGCCTACATAGCGCTCGCTAGTCGTGCGCCTCAGGGCCTTCCCGGCTAAGGCCATTCCGAGGGGATCCCCACCCGCCTCCGCCCGGGCGAAATTAGCACTAAGTGTCTTTTGCCTCCGCAGCCTTATCTAGTTTCGAGCTACGGTATTTGGTGGCGAAAGACCTAATGGAGTCCTTAAGGTTAACCCACCACTTATTCCCAATGACTCGCCCAATTAACGCCCGCTGAACTAGTTTTGTCAGCTGGTCACGAAAGTCCCGCCTGTCCAGTAAGGACTGATTGAACTTCCAATAACCAGCCAACCTAGGCCTAAAGTCTAACACCACACGGGCACAAACGAGTTTGTGGTCCGTGTAGCCCAGCCAGTGGAACGTTGGACATTCTAAGAAGTCTATGTCTTGGCCACTCTCACTAACATCCTATCCAGGTACGCAGATACCCGGGTAGAAGGCCAATTAAGCGCCCACGTCCACATACTCCTCATCCGGATGATCGACCCGGTATCTATCGACGAGACCAAATTCGTCGATCAGATCAACCAGGCTACGATCATCATTCCTCCCGCTAGCGCCCCTCCCTCTATCCCATTTGGGGGTTAGGATGGCATTCCAGTCCCCAACTAAGATTAGCTGTGTTGAATGCACCATAAAGGGCTCCAACAGCCGAAAGAAAGAGACACGCTCACCTTGCTTTATTGGGCGCATAAACCACAATCAGCCGGAACAATTTGCTTTTCACTGCGTCGGCCACGATCAGCCGGCCCTCGGCACCGACATGGACAAGGTCAACCTTCGCGTCCAGGGTACGCTTGACCAGCAGAACACCTCTGGCTTGCCGGCTCCCATATGCTGAATAGACGACAAAGTCGTTAGACAGCACACAAGAGTCGACTTCTGCAAACAAAGTGAGTCTCTTGATCGCGGCCACATCCACGCCGAAGGACAAGAGGTCACGAAGCAGGCGGGAGCTGCCCTTACCCCGATCCCCTAGGCCTTCGCATTCAAGTCGGCTATCTTAATAGACATCTTTTAGTTCTGAAAAAGAAAACAAAGAACATGCAACAAAGGCACTAGTCGCATACGGGGTAGAAATCTCGGGCAGAGGGACCCCCGACGGACTGTCCTAGGGACCCTGTTCCCACATCGACGTAATCCGTCCGTCTAGGACAATTCCGCCGACGTCCGTAGGGTAGTTTAGTTTTACCACCCTATATAAACTGGGGTGGAGCAAAACTGGGAACCGCCCCGGCACAATTTTTGCTCATTTTTTTAGGGTCCGGGAGGCCTTGACCATACAAATATTGGAAAATGTTTTTTTTTGCCATTGAAGTTGTGGTCCCAGACCCTCAGGTTGCCACCAGTATTCCTTATTAGGGTAATGACACCTGGGGCTCAGAAAGTTTTTGATTTTCTGTTGACATACTGTTGACCTTCTCCAGCCTCAAAAGGCTTTTGTCAATTTGCGCCTTTGAGAAGACCATCCCGCCGCAATGTCCGGTTCACTTTTCAGAAGCTTCTCATCTCTGGGGAAGGCCCTTTTCTTTTTGTCCCGAGCGGGAGGCACAGAGAAGGAAGGGTGGGAGTTGCTAGCGGCTCTAATGTGTCAACGGAAGGTCGGGGACTGGGAAGCTTTTCGCGTAGGCTTCGCTCGCGGCGAAGTCCCGCCGGAGAAACCGGCAGCGAAACACACTTAGTTGACTTCTCTCTGCTTTCCCGCTCCGGCTCCTTCTGCGACTCTTCGTCGTCTTCGTGCTGCTCCTCCTCCACGAACTCCCTTCCGCGCTTTAGGGAGCCTGACCGCTCGGTGTCCATCTTCTCTGGTTTAGAAGGAGATTTATTTTTGCTCTCCTTTTGGGAGGGCGAACCTCTCCACCGTCGGCTCCTTGACTTTTGGCGGAGCTTTGGCGGGAGTTTTTGCGGGCGCCTTGACAGGTGATGGCGCCTTCCCTGGTGAAGGCGTTTTTGCCTTTTTTCCTTGCCACCACCTGCCACTCGCCCTCCTTATTCGCTACTGGTGCAGGTGAAGGTGCTGAAGGTACCGAAGATGGAGGTGCCGGTTTTTCCGCCTGCTGCTTGATGCTCGGGTGCCGGGGGCCGCTTTATTCGTGCACGTCTTGGCCACGTGGTCCGCCGCCCCGCACACCCAACAGCAAGGCTTCCGCCCTCAACGATCACAAATATGACCCTCTTTCGACACGCGTTAACACGTTGGGGATATCTTCCACCGCCTTTTTTGACAGTGTGACCTGCAGGGACAGCGTCCTGTCAGGTATCCGGCTTTTGATCTGCTGAGGAGACCCCGGCCACCCTTCCATACTTTGCGAAGAATGCACCCACATGGTCTTCAGTGATATCCATGGGGACACCATGCAAGGTTATCTTCAGCTTGCGTGTCCCCACGTACTTCGTTAACAGGATCATTTTGTCAGTCTCCTCCAGGGTGACCCGGCAAGCTGTCGGCCTCCTCGCCGTTCCAAGCAAGACATCCCAAGACGCGTTACTCCTCTGGCCATGGCTTTTGCTCTAATGTTGAGCACCTTGATGGCCTCCTCCACGTTTTCTCGGCTAATTCCAACGACCTTCTTGGACTTGGGATCCTTAGTAATTAGCGTTATAATACGCGCCTTAACAACCGCCAGTTCATCCGGCACCGACACCAATTCCGTACCCTTGATGTATTTCTCATATTTTTCCTTCAATTTGTCATAATATTCTTCTCCTTTTTTCTCCAGGACCTTTCCTTTCTTCCACCCCGAGGTTGAAGGTTTCGGGGAACCAGGAGTTGCCGCCGTCGGTACCGGTACGGTCCAATTCCTGTTGCTGGTCCTTGTAAAGCTGCTGATGCTGGTATGGGAGGTGACCCCGTGGCGGCAATTGCCAGTCACCTCTTTCCTCCCACCGGGAGGCCGTGGTGGGAGGAACGATCACATCTGGCCTATCGGAGGCCATTGCCTCCTAAGAGGCCAAGCGCGAGACACCTGCCTCCGGTGTTTCGCGTCCTTCGCAGGTCGCTACTTTACGCGGCCCAAGTATAAACCTTGGGTGGAGACCACAATGCCACACTTGACCAAAGCAATAGTAAGTATCACAGTGGAACAGATACTACACTCTGATCCAAACCAAACCGACCACGCAAACATAAAAAAGTCCAGTGGGGGGAGGGTTAACATTATTTATTCAGCATAACATACGAATTTCTCTGGCACAAGGCCAAATGGGAGGGGGAACAAAAACTTGGGTTGGTCTTCTGCAACTATCTTATACCCAGCTAATCAGATCATTGACCCACATACGTTACAATTTTCTCAGTCACCATAAAAATTTGTCCAACAACACTCATACCTACTGCTACCAAAATACCGCAAAACTTTGTTGGCCTTAGGACCTAAAAACACCCCAAATGTACATAAAAATTTGTATTTACAATATTTACAATAGTGTACAAAAATAAATTTAAAACTTTATTCATGAAATGACATGATGGGGAGGGGGAATGAAGAAACAAAAACCCCAAAACAAAAACAATTTCAAATGAATATATATACATGGGTTAGTAAGATCCAAACATACCCATAATTGAAGAGGCCACTGTATTCTGCCTTAAAAGACAAAATCAAGCAGCTCTTCTAAGGGGAATGGATAAGCAGGGGGCAAAAATAAATTGGATCGAGTAGTATAAGGCTGACCCAGCCGAGAGGAAACGGGACAAAATAATACTTCGACAATGTGGAATTGAACTGGATCATAACAAAAGCAATGGAGCCGGAACAGGCCAGGACAAACACATCCACTCACATTAATTCAGTACAAAAAGAACTTCTACCTTAACCACGGAGGGGTTCCAAAGGAATCCACCCCGATGCAACTAGCAGATCTAAAGAGAAAATCAAGGTTAGCCCCGGTCACGCGAACCAGGCTCGCCGCATATACCCACCTTTCGCTGAACTCTGTCGGGTGCAGTTGTTTTTGCCCTAATCTTAATTTTGAGCTGGTGCTCAAAATATCGTGATTAGATCTGATCCGAAAGACGACCGCCCCGCAAGACTTCCTCCAGACGCGTCATCCAAATCACCATTCTGCATGGCCAGAAAGGACAGAAACACCATCCGCTTCACTCCAGAGTACGGGGGCGACACATTGTCCACAGCGTATGCGCGATCAATGAGCACAAGCTCTCTCGCGGCGCGACACGAGCAGTCAACTCCGCCAACACGGCGCCCACAACGGGCGAACGCGCGAATAATGGAAGAAGGCGCGCAGACGTTCCTTGATCTCCATGGACGCAACGTTCACAATCTGGCAAATCCGCCAGGCCCATTGCGAAACGCTGTCGTTGAGAGACAAACCATTCCGAGCCATCTGCCAGGCTGAGAAACCGAGTTGTTGAGCCAATCCGCACCTGGCGCCCAAGACCATCGAGAGCGATACTCCTCTCTCGACATGCCGAGCTTACTCCACAGTTCATCCTTCACGGCGCCCTCCACTAATCCCCGATAGAAGATTCTCCTAGGCCGTGAAAGGTCACTGGACCATGGAATGGCCCGAAGGCTGCCGACATCTCCGAGCAGGACTTTCGGCCGCCCCCAAGGCCTATTGCGAGTCTAGAGCGGGGGGAGTGGATAGTGAGGCTAGGGAACATGTCCCTCACTACCCCCGCAAGCAACCGATCTTCCTCCAACGCGCGCCCGAGGAATGCCAACCTCGAAGCGAGCACGTGGCTCCTCAAGTGTGGCATCCCAGACCCCCTTGACACGGACGGAGGCAGCCAGACTCCTTTGTCGACCAGTGTGTTTGCGTCTCTCCAAAGACAGGAGAATAGCAAACGCTCGAGCGCCTTCTGGCGATCGTCACAAAGGGAAGTACAGACAGCCGGTAAAGCACTTGGGAAAGAGGTATGTATTACACACCTCCGCCAGACCCTTCACGGAGAGACTTCCGTCGACGCCAACCTCGACCGACGCGCCGACCTTTGCTCGTACTCGACCAGTTTTTCTCCAACTGTAAGTCCGGACCGAACCAAACTCCGAGGAGCTTGACCGGCCCGTCCGTCCAGTCGAAGGGCCCCGGGAGGGAACACCCTTCCAGGCACCTAACCGCAAGCCGGACGACTTGTCGCGGTTAATTCTGGGCCCCGGTTACCTGTTCGTACCGTTCAAGCGCCTTCTGTACCGCCCTTATGTCCCTGCGGGAGGACACAAAGGTCGTTACGTCATCGGCGTACGCGGAAACCCTGGCTCGAGCTCCACCAGGGACAGCAATTCCACGCAGGACCGGACTGCACGTCTTGTCCCCGAGCCGGCGAAGGAGAGGCTCCAACGCCAGGACGTAAAGGAGAGGCGACAGGACAAATTCGTCGGATCGATCAGACAGCGAAAGCGCTCGACAGCTTCCTGTTCACCTACCCACAGCCTTGGGGGAGCGATACAGAAGGCTAATCCAGCGGCTGGAAGCTGGTTTGAATCCGGCGGCCTGCAGGACAGCAGCCAGGTAGCCATGGTCAATCCTATCAAATGCCTTGGACTGATCCAAATTGATCAGCGTGGCCTCTTCGTCGTCTTCTACACCCTCTACGATCGTGCGAATCAAGTGCAGGTTGCTCTGAATTGTTCGTCCCTTCACAGAACAAGTCTGATCCGGTTCCAACAGAGACTCGGCAACTAGCTGCAAGCGATTCGTCAGGATCTTTGCCCAAAATCTTTAACTCTGTGTTTAGCAGAGTTACGGGCCTGTAATCATCTAATCCCTGCCCAACCTTCTTGCTCTTTCCCAACAGCGTGATCACGCCCTGGTGATCCGACCGGGGATGGACCCCTGCCGAAACCAGTGGTTGAACACGACAGTCACAGAGCGGGACAAAAAGGTGCGACATCCTCAAGTACAATTCATAGGGCAAACCATCCAAACCTGGCGACTTGCCACTGCCGGTCTTCTTCAAAGCCGCGTAGACTTCGTCCTCTGCATCTCCTCTTCTGCAGCCAGCCGTTTAGCCGGCAAAAGCCGGGGAAAGTCAGCCAAATAGCTGCGAAACTTCCCCGTCACGGAGACCAGGCTCCTTGGTAAACCGGTGTTCGAAATGCTGCCGGAACGCCTCGGGCATTACGTCGTCGGTGGACCGAAGGAGATGCTCTCCGGGTCGCGCACTTCTCGAATGTACCGATCGCCGGCCCGACGAATTTCTTCCTTGCGCAGTTCTGCGCCCATGTTCACAGCTTCGGAATATCTTGCTTAACTTAGCTCTAATTACCCGGCCCATATAGCGCTCGCTAGTCGTGCGCCTCAGGGCCTCCCTGGCTAAGGCTATCTCTAGGGGATCCCTACCAGCCTCCGCCCGGGCGAAATTACACTCAAGTGTCTTTGCCTCCGCAGCCTTATCTAGTTTGAGCCGCTGGCCATATTTGGTGGCGAAAGACCCAATGGAGTCCTTAAGGTTAACCCACCACTTATTCCCAATGACTCGCCCAATTAACGCCCGCTGAACTAGTTTTGCTCAGCTGGTCACGAAAGTCCCGCCCGTCCAGTAAGGACTGATTGAACTTCCAATAACCAGCCAATCCAGGCTCAAAGTTCAACACCACACGGGCACAAACGAGTTTGGTGGTCCGTGCAGCTCAGCCAGGAACGTTGGGCATTCTAAGAAGTCTATGTCGGCTACCTTCACTAACATCCTATCCAGGTACGCAGATACCCGGGTAGAAAATAATTAAGCGCCCACGTCCACATACTCTCATCCGGATGATCGACCTGGTATCTATCGACGAGACCAAATTCGTCGACTGATCAACCAGGCTACGATCATCATTCCTCTTCCCGCTAGCGCCTCCCTATCCCATTTGGGGGTTAGGATGGCATTCCAGTCCCCAACCAAGATTAGCCGTGTTGAATGCACCATAAAGGGCTCCAACAGCCGAAAGAAAGAGACACGCTCACCTTGCTTATTGGGCGCATAAACCGCAATCAACCGGAACGACTTGCTTTTCATCAGAATATCGGCCACGATCAGCCGGCCCTCGGCACCGACATGGACAAGGTCAACCTTCGCGTCCAGGGTACGCTTGACCAGCAAAGAACACCTCTGGCTTGCCGGCTCCCATATGCTGAATAGACGACAAAGTCGTTAGACAGCACACACAAGAGTCGACTTCGCAAACAAAGTGAGTCTCTTGGATCGCGCCACATCCATGCCGAAGGACAAGAGGTCACGAAGCAGGCGAGCTGCCTTACCCCGATCCCTCAGGCCCTTCGCATTCAAGCTGGCTATCTTAATAGACATCTTTTAGTTCTGAAAGAAAAAACAAAGAACATGCAACAAAGGCACTAGTCGTACGGGGTAGAAATCTCGGCAGGGACCCTGACGGACTGTCCTAGGACCCCGTTCCCACATCGGACGTAATCCGTCCGTCTAGGACAATTCCGCCGACGTCCGTAGGGTAGTTTAGTTTTTACCCACCCTATATAAACTGGGGTGGAGCAAAACTGGGAACCGCCCTGCACAATTTTTGCTCATTTTTTTTAGGTCCGAGTGTTCTCCTTGACCATACAAATATTGGAAAATGTTTTTTTGCCATTGAAATGTGGTCCCAGACCCTCAGGTTGCCACCAGTATTCCTTATTAGGTAATGACACCTGGGGCCTGGGGAAAGTTTCCCTCTTGATTTTCTGTTGACATACTGTTGACCTTCAGCCTCAACAAAGGCTTTAATAATTTGCGCCTTTGAGAAGACCATCCTGCCGCAATGTCCGGGTTCACTTTCAGAAGCTCATCCTTCTGGGGAAGGCCTCTTTTTCTTTTTTTGTCCCGAGCGGGAGTGGGTACAGGAGAAGGGGAAGGGTGGGAGTTGGTGAACGCGGCCTCAAGGGGGTCAACTTGAAGGTCGGGGACCGGGAAGCTTTTCGCGGGGAAGAGGAAGGCTTTCGCTTTTTCCGCGTATGAAGTCCTGGCCGGAGAAACCACGAAACACACCCTTAGTTGACTTCCTCTCTCTGCTTCTCTCCCCGCCCGCCCTTCTGCGACTTTTCGTCGTCTCGTGCTGCTCCTCCTCCACGAACTCCCTTCCGCGCTTTAGGAGCCTGACCGCTCGGTGTCCATCTTCTCTGGTTTAGAAGGAGATTTATTTCGTTTTCCTTTTGGGAGGGCGAAACTTCCACCGTCGGCTCGACTTTTGGCGGAGCTTTGGCGGGAGTTTTGGCGGGCGCCTTGACAGGTGATGGCGCTCTCTGGTGAAGGCGTTTTTGCCTTTTTCCTTGCCACCACCTGCCACTCTCGCCCTTATTCGCTACTGGTGCAGGTGAAGGTGCTGAAGGTACTGAAGATGGAGGTGCCGGCTTTTCTTTTTCCGCCTGCTGCTTGGATGCCTGGGTGCCGGGGGCCGGCTTCTTATTCGTGCACGTCTTGGCCACGGTCCGCCGCCCCGGGCAATAACTCAACAGCAAGGCTTCCGGCCCTCAACGATCACAAATATGACCCTCTTCGACACGTTAACACGTCGGGGATATCTTCCACCGCCTTTTTTGACAGTGTGACCTGCAGGGACATGTCCCCTGTCAGGCATCCGGCTTTTTGATCTCGCCGAGGAGACCTTTCGCCACCCTTCCATACTTTGCGAAGAATGCACCCACATGGTCTTCAGTGATATCCATGGGGACACCATGCAAGGTTATCTTCAGCTTGCGTGTCCTTGCCATTCCGTTAACAGGATCATTTTTGTCAGTCTCCAGGGTGACTCCGGCAAGCTGTTTGGCCTCCTCGGCTGTTCCAAGCAAGACATCCCAAGACGCGTTACTCCTCCTGGCCACGGCTTTTGCTCTAATGTTGAGCACCTTGACGGCCTCCTCCACGTTTTCTCGGCTAACTCCAACGACCTTCTTGGACTTGGGATCCTTAGTACCAGCGTTATAATACGCGCCTTCAATGTCCGCCAGTTCATCCGGCACCGGGACACCAATTCCGTGCTCCTTGATGTATTTCTCATATTTTTCCTTCAATTTGTCATAATATTCTTCTCCTTTTTTCTCCAGGACCTTCTCCTTTCTTCCACCCCGAGGTTGAAGGTTTCGGGAACCAGGAGCTGCTGCTGTCGGTACCGGTAATGGTCCGGTTCCCGTTGCTGGTCCTTAAAGCTGTCGATGCTGGTATGGAGGGTGACTCCCCGTGGCGGCAATTGCCAGTCACCTCCTTTCCTCCCACCGAGGCCGTGGTGGGAGGAACGATCACATCTGGCCTATCGGAGGCCATTGCCTCCTAAGAGGCTAAGCGCGAGACACCTGCCTCCGGTGTTTCGGGTGTCCTTCGCAGGTCGCTACTTTACGCAGCCCAAGTAATAAACTTGGGTGGAGACCACAATGCCACACTTGACCAAAGCAATAGTAAGTATCACAGTGGAACAGATACTACACGGATCCAAACCAAACCGACCACACAAACATAAAAGTCCAGTGGGGGAGGGTTGGTCATTATTTATTCATAAATACATGAATTCTGGCACAAGGCCAACAAATGGGAGGGGGAACAAAACTCTAAGCAGTCTTTCCGTAACTATCTTATACCTAGCTAATCAGATTCACGACCCATACATACGTTACAATTTTCTCAGTCAAATATAAAAATTTGTCCATCAACACTCATACCTATCAAGCACCAAAATACCGCAAAATCATACCAGGGACCTAAAAACACCCCAAATGTACATAAAAAATTTGTGTGTATTTACAATATTTACAATAGTGTACAAAAATAAATTTAAAACTTTATTCATGAAATGACATGATGGGGAGGGGGAATGAAGAAACAAAAAACCCCAAAACAAAAAACAATTTCAAATGAATATATATACATGGGTTAGTAAGACCCAAACACACCCACATAATTAAAGAGGCCACTGTATTCTGCCTTAAAAGACAAAATCAAGCAGTCTTTTCTAAGGGAATGGATAAGCAGGGGCAAAATAAATTGGACTGAGAATGTATAAGGCTGACCCAGCCGAAAGTGAAAACGGGACAAAAATAATACTTGGACAATGGGAATTCGAACTGGATCATAACAAAAGCAATGGAGCCGGGAACAGGCCAGGACAAACACATTCACTCACATTAACTAGGCACAAAAAGAACTTCTACCTTAACCACGGGAGGGGTTCCAAAGGAATCCACCCCGATGCAATTAGTATAGATCTAAAAAAGAGAAAATCAAGGCTAGCCCCCGGTCACGCGAACCAGGCTCGCCGCATATACCACTTTTCGCTGAACTCTGTCGGGTGCAGCCGTTTTCGTTCAGTTCTAATCTTAATTGTGAGCTGGTGCTCAAAATATTTGATTAGATCCTGATCCGAAAGACGACCGCCTCGCAAGACTTCCTCCAGACGCGTCATCCAAATCACCATTCCAGCCGTGGCCAGTAGCGACAGAAACACCATCCGCTTCACTCCAGAGCACGGGGGCGACACATTGTCCACAGCGTATGCGCGATCAATGAGCACAAGCTCTCGCGGCGCGATACGATGAACAACTCGCCAACACGCGCCCACAACGGGCGAACGCGCGAACAATGGAAGAAGGCGTGCGCAGACGTCTCCTTAATTCCAAGGACGCAACGTTCACAATCTGGCAAATCCGCCAGGCCCATTGCGAAACGCTTGTCGTTGAGAGACAAACCATTCCGAGCCAATCGCCAGGCCGAGAAAATCATGAGTTGTTGAGCCAATCTGCAATCGCGCCCAAGACCAATGAGAGCGATACCCTCTCTCGACATGCCGAGCTTATTCCACAGTTCATCCTTCACGGCGCCCTCCACTAATCCCCGATAGAAGATTCTCCTAGGCCGTGAAAGGTCACTGGACCATGGAATGGGCTCAAGAGCTGTCAGACATTCGAGCAGGAATTTCGGCCGCCCCCAAGGCTCATTAGTCCTTAGGAGCGGGGGAGTGATAGTGAGGCTAGGGAACATGTCCCTCATCACCCCCGCAAGCAACCGATCTTCCTCCACGTGGGGCGCCTGAGGAATGCCAACCTCGAAGCGAGCACGTGGCTCCTCAAGTGTGGCATCCCAGACCCCTTGACACGGACGGAGGCAACAGACTCTCCTTTGTCGACCATGTGTTTGCGTCTTCCAAAGACAGGAGAATAGCAAAACGCCTGAGCGCCTTCTCATGATCGCCTTTCAAAGGGAAGTACAGACAGCCGGTAAAGCATTCTGGGAAAGAGGTATGTATTACACACCTCCGCCAGACCCTTTCACGGAGAGACTTGTCGACGCCAAATCTCGACCGACGCGCCGACCTTTGCCTGTACTTCTGACCAGTTTTTCTCCAACTGTAAGTCCGGACCGAACCAAACTCCGAGAGCTTGACCGGCCCGTCTGTCCAGTCGAAGGGCCCCGGGAGGGAAACACCCTTCCAGGCACCTAACCGCAAGTTGGACGACTTGTCGCGGTTAATCTTGGCCCTGTTACCCCTGTTCGTACTGTTCAGCGCCTTCTGTACCGCCTCATGTCCCTGCGGGAGGACACAAAGGTCGTTACGTCATCGGCGTACGCGGAAACCCTGGCTCGAGCTCCTCCAGGGACAGCAATTCCACGCAGGACCGGACTGCACGTCTCGTCCCTTAGCCGGCGAAGGAGAGGCTCCAACGCCAGGACGTAAGCGAGAGGCGGAGCAGTGGACAACCCTGTCGGACCGACCTAGACAGCGCGAAAGCGCTCGACAGCTTCCCGTTCACCTGTACCACAGCCTTGGGGGAGCGATACAGAAGGCTAATCCAGCGGCTGAAGTCGGGTTTGAACTGGTGGCCTGCAGGACAGCAGCCAGGTAGCCATGGTCAATCCTATCAATGCCTTGGACTGATCCAAATTGATCAGCGCGTTTCGTCGTCTTCTACACCCTCTACGATCGCGTGATTCCAAGTGCAGGTTGCTCTGAATTGTTCGTCCCTTCACAGAACAAGTCTGATCCGGTTCCAACAGAGACTCGGCAACTAGCTGCAAGCGATTCGTCAGGATCTTGGCTGAAAAAATCTTTAACCTGTGTTTAGCAGAGTTATGGGCCTGTAATCATCTAATTCCCCGCCCAACCTTCTTGCTCTTTCAACAGCGTGATCACGCCCCTGGTGATCCGACCGGGGATGGACCCCGCTGAAACCAGTGGTTGAACACGACAGTCAAGAGCGGGACAAAAAGGTGCGACATCCTCATACAATTCATAGGCAAACTATCCAAACCCGGCGACTTGCCACTGCCGGTCTTTCAAAGCCGCGGTGAGACTTCGTCCCTCCGTAATCTCCCCTTCGCAGTTAAAGGCTTTAGCCGGCAAAAGCCGGGGAAAGCTGCTGGGCTAGGGTTGCGAACTTCCCTCGTCACGGAGACCAGGCTCCTTGGCAAACCGGTGTTCGAAATGCTGCCGGAACGCCTCGCACATGTCGTCAGTGGACCTAAGGAGATGTTCCTCCGGGTCGCGCACCCTTGAATGTACCGATCGCCGGCTCCGACGAATTTCTTCCTTGCGCAGTTCCGCGCCCATGTTCACAGCTTCGGAAGACATCTTGCTTAACTTAGCCCTAATCACCTGGCCCATATAGCGCTCGCTAGTCGCGTTCAGGGCCTCCCTGGCTAAGGCTATTCCTAGGGGATCCCCACTCAGCCTCCGCCCGGGCGAAATTAGTACTATGTCTTTTGGCTCGCAGCCTTATCTAGCCTGAGCCGCCGGCTATATTTGGTGGCGAAAGAATCTAATGGAGTCCTTAAGGTTAACCCACCACTTATTCCCAATGACTCGCCCAATTAACGCCCGCTGAACTAGTTTTGTCAGCTGGTCACGAAAGTCCCGCCTGTCCAGTAAGGACCGATTGAACTTCCAATAACCAGCCAACCTAGGCCTAAAGTCTAACACCACACGGGCACAAACGAGTTTGTGGTCCGTGTAGCCTAGCCAGTGGAACGTTGGGACATTCTAAGAAGTCTATGTCGGCCACTCTCACTAACATCCTATCCAGGTACGCAGATACCCGGGTAGAAGGCCACCTTAAGCGCCCACGTCCAGCCATCCGTGAGATCGACCCGGTATCTATCGACGAGACCAAATTCGTCGATCAGATCAACCAGGCTACGATCATCATTCCTCCCCCGCTAGCGCCCCTCCTCTATCCCATTTGGGGTTAGGATGGCATTCCAGTCCCCTAACCAAGATTAGCCGTGTTGAATGCACCATAAAGGGCTCCAACAGCTGAAAATAGAGACACGCTCACCTTGCTTATTGGGCGCATAAACCACAATCAGCCGGAACAATTTGTTTTTCACTGCAATATCGGCCACGACCGGCCCTCGGCACCGACATGGACAAGGTCAACCTTCGCGTCCAGGGTACGCTTGACCAGCAAAGAAACACTTGGCTTGCCGGCTCCCATATGTTGAATAGACGGTTAAAGTCGTTAGACAGCACACAAGAGTCGACTCTGCAAACAAAGTGAGTCTCTTGGATCGCGGCCACATCCACGCCGAAGGACAAGAGGTCACGAAGCAGGCGAGCCGCCTTACCCCGATCCTCAGGCCCTTCGCATTCAAGCTGGCTATCTTAATAGACATCTTTTAGTTCTGAAAAAAGAAAAACAAAGAACATGCAACAAAGGCACTAGTCGCATACGGGGTAGAAATCTCGGGCAGAGGGGACCCCGACGGACTGTCCTAGGATCTTGCGTTCTCACATCGGACGTAATCCGTCCGTCTTTAGGACAATCCCGCCGACGTCGGTGGATATGTTAATTTTACCACCCTATATAAACTGGGGTGGAGCAAAACTGGGAACCGCCCCGCACAATTTTTGCTCATTTTTTTAGGTCCGGAGTGTTCTCCTTGACCATACAAATATTGGAAAAATGTTTTTTTGCCATTGAAATGTGGTCCCAGACCCTCAGGTTGCCACCAGTATTCCTTATTAGGTAATGACACCTGGGGCCTGGGGAAAGTTTCTTTGATTTTCTGTTGACATACTCGTTGACCTTCTCCAGCCTCAACAAAGGCTTTAATAATTTGCGCCTTTGAGAAGACCATCCCGCCGCAATGTCCGGGTTCACTTTCAGAAGCTCATCTCTGGGGAAGGCCTTTTTCTTTTTGTCCCGAGCGAGTGTACAGAGAAGGAAGGTGAGCGGTGAACGCGGCCTCAAGGGGGTCAATCTCAGCGTCGGGGACTGGAAGCTTTTCGCGGGGAAGAGGAAGGCTTCTCGCTTTTTCCGCGTATGAAGTCCTGGCCGGAGAAACCGGCAGCGAAACACACTTAGTTGACTTCTCTCTGCTTCTCTCCCCGCCCGGCTCCTTCTTGCGACTCTTCGTCGTCTCGTGCTGCTTCTCCTCCACGAACTCCCTTCCGCGCTTTAGGAGCCCGACCGCTCGGTGTCCATCTTCTCTGGGTTTAGAAGGAGATTTATTTCTGTTTCTCCTTTGGGGAGGGCGAAACTTCCACCGTCGGCTCCTTGACTCTTGGCGGAGCTTTGGCGGGAGTTTTGCGCGCCTTGACAGGTGATGGCGCCTTCCCCGGTGAAGGCGTTTTTGCCTTTTTCCTTGCCACCACCTGCCACTCGCCCTCTTATTCGCTACTGCGCAGGTGAAGGTGCTGAAGGTACTGAAGATGGGGGCGCCGGCTTCCTTTTCCGCCTGCTGCTTGGATGCCTGGGTGCCGGGGGCCGGCTTCTTATTCGTGCACGTCTTGGCCACGTGGTCCGCCGCCCCGCACACCCAACAGCAAGGCTTCCGGCCCTCAACGATCACAAATATGACCCTTCTTTTCGACACGTTAACACGTTGGGGATATCTTCCAATCGCCTTTTTTTGACAGTGTGACCTGCAGGGACATGTCCCCTGTCAGGTATCCGGCTTTTTGATCTTGCCGAGAGACCTCGGCCACCCTTCCATACTTTGCGAAGAATGCACCCACATGGTCTTCAGTGATATCCATGGGGACACCATGCAAGGTTATCTTCAGCTTGCGTGTCCCCATGTACTCCGTTAACAGGATCATTTTGTCAGTCTCCAGGGTGACTCCGGCAAGCTGTTTGGCCTCCTCGGCCGTTCCAAGCAAGACATCCCAAGACGCGTTACTCCTCCTGGCCACGGCTTTTGCTCTAATGTTGGAGCACCTTGATGGCCTCCCTCCACGTTTTTCTCGGCTAACTCCAACGACCTTCTTTGGACTTGGGATCCTTAGTAATTAGCGTTATAATACGCGCCTCATCGTCTGCCAGTTCATCCGGCACCGACACCAATTCCGTGCCCTTGATGTATTTCTCATATTTTTCCTTCAATTTGTCATAATATTCTTCTCCTTTTTCTCCAGGACCTTTTCCTTTTCTTCCACCCCGAGGCTGAAGGTTTCGGGGAACCAGGAGTTGCCGTTGTCGGTACCGGTAATGGTCCGGTTCCCGTTGCCGGTCCTTGTAAAGCTGCCGATGCTGGTATGAGGGTGACCTCGTGGCGGCAATTGCCAGTCACCTCCTTTCCTCCCACCGAGGCCGTGGTGGGAGGAACGATCATAGCATCTGGCCTATCGAGGCCATTGCTCTCCAAGAGGCTAAGCGCGAGACACCTGCTTCGGTGTCTCGCGTCCTTCGCAGGTCGCTACTTTACGCAGCCCAAGCAATAAACTTGGGTGGAGACCACAATGCCACACTTGACCAAAGCAATAGTAAGTATCACAGTGGAACAGATACTACACTTTGATCCAAACCAAAACCGACCACACAAACATAAAAAAGTCCAGTGGGGGAGGGTTGTCATTATTTATTCAGCATAAATACATGAATTCTGGCACAAGGCCAACAAATGGGAGGGGAACAAAAACTTGGGTTGGCCTCCGTAACTATCTTATACCTAGCTAATCAGATTCACGACCCATACATACGTTACAATTTTCTCAGTCACCATAAAAATTTGTCCATCAACACTCATACCTATCAAGCACCAAAATACCGCAAAATCATACCAGGGACCTAAAAACACCCCAAATGTACATAAAAATTTGTGTATTTAATATTTACAATAGTGTACAAAATAAATTTAAAACTTTATTCATGAAATGACATGATGGGGAGGGGGAATGAAGAAACAAAAACCCCAAAACAAAAAACAATTTCAAATGAATATATATACATGGGTTAGTAAGACCCAAACACACCCACATAATTAAAGAGGCCACTGTATTCTGCCTTAAAAGACAAAATCCCTGGCGCTCTCTTCTAAGGGGAATGGATAAGCAGGGGGCAAAAATAAATTGGACTGGAGATCAAAGGCTGACCCAGCCGAGAGTGAAAACGGAGCAAATAATACTTGGACAAATGGGAACTTGAACTGATCATAACAAAAGCAATGGAGCGGGAACAGCCAGGGACAAACACATCCACTCACATTAACTAGGCACAAAAAGAACTTCTACCTTAACCACGGGAGGGGTTCCAAAGGAATCCACCCCGATGCAACTAGCAGATCTAAAAGAGAAAATCAAGGCTAGCCCCGGTCACGCGAACCAGCTCGCCGCATATACTCCACCTTTCGCTGAACTCTGTCGGGTGCAGCCGTTTTCGTTCAGTTCTAATCTTAATTTTGAGCTGGTGCTCAAAATATCGGATTAGATCCCGATCCGAAAGACGACCGCCCCGCAAGACTTCCTCCAGACGCGTCATCCAAATCACCATTCTAAAGCGTGTGGCCAGTAGCGACAGAAACACCATCCGCTTCACTCCAGAGTACGGGGGCGACACATTGTCCACAGCGTATGCGCGATCAATGAGCACAAGCCTCCCGCGGCGCGATACGAGAAGCTAACTCGCCAACACGCGCCCACAACGGCGAATGCGCGAACAATGGAAGAAGCGCGTGCGCAGACGTCTCCTTAATTCTGGCGACGTACTGTTCACAATCTGGCAAATCCGCCAGGCCCATTGCGAAACGCTTGTCGTTGAGAGACAAACCATTCCGAGCCAATCGCCAGGTCAGAGAAAACTCAGAGTTGTTGAGCCATCCTGCACCTGGCGCCCAAGACCACCGAGAGCGGACATCTCTCTCGACATGCCGAGCTTACTCCACAGTTCATCCTTCACGGCGCCCTCCACTAATCCCCGACAGAAGATTCTCCTAGGCCGTGAAAGGTCACTGGACTATGGAATGGCCCGAAGGGCCGTCAGACATTCGAGCAGGAATTTCGGCCGCCCCAAGCGTCTATTGTCCTTAGAGCGGGGGAGTGATAGTGAGGCTAGGGAACATGTCCCTCACTACCCCCGCAAGCAACCGATCTTCCTCCAACGCGCGCCTGAGGAATGCCAACCTCGAAGCGAGCACGTGGCTCCTCAAGTGTGGCATCCCCAGACCCCCTTGACACGGACGGAGGCAGAACAGACCTTTGTCGACCATGTGTTTGCGTCCTCTCCAAAGACAGGAGAATAGCAAACGCTCGAGCGCCTTCTCATGATCGTCACAAAGGAAGTACAGACAGCCGGTAAAGCATTCTGGGAAGAGGTATGTATTACACACTCTCGCTAGACCCTTCTTCTCCCACGGAGAGACTCCGTCGACGCCAAATCTCGACCGACGCGCCGACCTTTGCCTGTACTTCTGACCAGTTCTTCAACTGTAAGTCCGGACCGAACCAAACTCCGAGGAGCTTGACCGGCTCGTCCGTCCAGTCGAAGGGCTCCCGAGGGAAACACCCCTTCAGGCACCCAACTGCAAGCCGGACGACTTGTCGCGGTTAATTCTGGCCCTGCTGCCTGTTCGTACTGTTCAAGGGCGCTCTCTGTACCGCCCTTATGTCCCTGCGGGAGGACACAAAGGTCGTTACGTCATCGGCGATGCGAAACCCTGGCTCGAGCTCCACCAGGGACAGCAATTCCACGCAGGACCGGACTGCACGTCTCGTCCCTTAGCCGGCGAAGGAGAGGCTCCAACGCCAGGACGTAGCGAGAGGCGACAGTGGACAACCCTGTCGGACCGACCTAGACAGCGCGCCTGACAGGCCTCTCGTTCACCTGTACCACAGCCTTGGGGGAGCGATACAGAAGGCTAATCCAGCGGCTGAAGTCGGGTTTGAATCCGGCGGCCTGCAGGACAGCAGCCAGGTAGCCATGGTCAATCCTATCAAATGCCTTGACCGATCCAAATTGATCAGCGCGGCCTCTTCGTCGTCTTCTACACTCTCTACGATCGCGAATTGGCGCAGGTTGCCTCAATTGTTCGTCCCTTCACAGAACAAGTCTGATCCGGTTCCAACAGAGACTCGGCAACTAGCTGCAAGCGATCTGCTGTGATCTTGGCCGAAAAATCTTTAACTCTGTGTTTAGCAGAGTTATGCAACGGTAATCAATCTAACTTCGCCCAACCTTCTTGCCTTTTCTCAACAGCGTGATCACGCCCCTGGTGATCCGACCGGGGATGGACTCCTGCCGAAACCAGTGGTTGAACACGACAGTCAAAGCGGGACAAAAGGTGCGACATCCTCAAGTACAATTCATAGGGCAACCATCCAAACCTGGCGACTTGCCACTGCCGGTCTTCTTCAAAGCCGCAGACTTCGTCCTCCGTAATCTCCCCTTCGCAGCTAGTTGCCTAGCCGGCAAAAGCCGGGGAAAGTCAGCCAAATAGCTGCGAAACTCCTCGTCACGGAGACCAGGCTCCTTGGTAAACCGGTGTTCGAAATGCTGCCGGAACGCCTCGCACATGTCGTCGGTGGACTGGAAGGAGATGTTCTCCGGGTCGCGCACTTCTCGAATGTACCGATCGCCGGCCCGACGAATTTCTTCCTTGCGCAGTTCTGCGCCCATGTTCACAGCTTCGGAAGACATCTTGCTTAACTTAGTTTCAATTACCTGGCCCACATAGCGCTCGCTAGTCGTGCGCTCCTAGGCCTCCCTGGCTAAGGCTATCTCGTTGAGGAGTCCCCACCAGCCTCCGCCCGGGCGAAATTAGCACTAAGTGTCTTTGCCTGCAGCCTTATCTAGTTTGAGCCGCTGGCTATATTTGGTGGCGAAAGACCTAATGGAGTCCTTAAGGTTAACCCACCACTTATTCCCGTAATGACCTGCCCAATTAACGCCCGAACTAGTTTGTCAGCTGGTCACGAAAGTCCCGCCTGTCCAGTAAGGACTGATTGAACTTCCAATAACCAGCCAACCTAGGCCTAAAGTCTAACACCACACGGGCACAACGAGTTTGTGGTCCGTGTAGCCTAGCCAGTGGAACGTTGGACATTCTAAGAAGTCTATGTCGGCTACTCTCACTAACATCCTATCCAGGTACGCAGATACCCGGGTAGAAGGCCACCTGCCGCCCACGTCCACATACTCCCATCCGGATGATCGACCCGTATTCATCGACGAGACCAAATTCGTCGATCAGATCAACCAGGCTACGATCACCTTCGCTAGCGCCCCCTCCCTCTATCCCATTTGGGGGTTAGGATGGCATTCCAGTCCCCACCAAGATTAGTCAAGTTGAATGCACCATAAAGGGCTCCAACAGCCGAAAGAAAGAGACACGCTCACCTTTGGTTATTGGGCGCATAAACCACAATCAGCTGGAACAATTTGCTTTTCACTGCAATATCGGCCACGATCAGCCGGCCCTCGGCACCGACATGGACAAGGTCAACCTTCGCGTCCAGGGCACGCTTGACCAGCAAAGAAACACTCTGCTTGCCGGGTTCCCATATGCTGAATAGACGACAAAGTCGTTAGACAGCACACACGAGTCGACTTCGCAAACAAAGTGAGTTCCTTGGATCGCGGCCACATCCACGCCGAAGGACAAGAGGTCAGCGAAGCAGGCGAGCCGCTCACTTCGATCCTAGCCCTTCGCATTCAAGCTGGCTATCTTAATAGACATCTTTTAAAACCTGAAAAAGAGAAAAAGAAAACAGGCAACAAAGGCTCTCTAGATGCATACGGGGCGAAAATCTTCGCGCAGACAGGACCCTGGCACGGACTGTCCCAGGGAACCAGTTCCTATGTCGGACGTAATCTCGTCCGTCTGAGACACGCCGACGTCCGTGGGGTACATTAGTTTTACCACCCTATATAAACTGGGGTGAGAAAACAGGAACTCTCCCGAACAATTTTTAGACATTTTTCTAAGTTCTAAGCGATTAAATGTACATCCTTAGTTTAGGATAAAGTTTTTTCGCTTCCGCGATGTGGTCCCAGACCCGCAGGTTACCCCCGGTATTCTGCACGAGGGTAGATTACTCCCGGGGCCTGGGGAAAGTTTTTGGGGTCCTCCGTAGATAGATCAACTGTGGCTTATCTTCAGCAGTGGTTTGAGAGATTTCGTCTTTGTGACGACCACCCCGCAGAGACGTCCTTCCTCTACTTTCAATAGCGCTCTCTTTGGGCAGGGCTTTATCTTTTTTGCCCGAGTGGGAGGACATAGAGAAGGGGAGAGAGTGGGGGATAAAGCAACTGGTCTCGTGGGGGTTAATTTAAAGGTAGGGGGACTGGGAAGCTTTCCGCGGGGACGAGGGGAGGCTTCTTGCCTTTGCGCATACGTTTGCCTCTCCGGTGGGAGGCAGGCGAGGAGCACCTGTGTTGTCGAACCCTCTGCTCTTCCGCCGATTCTTGAAGTTCTCTTGCTGCTCTTCTTCGTCCTCCCGGCTGCGTTTCAACGACGCTCGACCTTGAGTCTCCATGGGCTCTTCCCTTGGTTGTTCCTTCGGGCCCTCATTTTGGGGCGGTTTTTCTGCCTTCCCTGCTTGGTAGCTGCTTTGGGTGATGAGGGCACCTTTGACCTTGGGGTTGCCCCTGAGGTGGCGAGGGCGTTTTGGTCGGAGAAGGCGTTTTGGTTCGAGAAGGCGTTTTGGCCGGAGAAGGCGATTTCTCCGCTAGTGCCTTCGCTTCTTTTTTCTTGCCGACCGTCTGCCACTCATTCACCTTATCCGGAACAGAGACGATTTCGCCTCCGTTGGAGTCGGGTTGTTTCGCTGCCGGTTTCTCCTGCCGCTGCTTTGCTGGTTGGTCCAGGGCCGGAACCTTTTCGGGCACGCCTTGGCGACGTGATTGGAATCGCCGCAGACCCAGCAGAAGGGCTTTCCCCCAACGATCACGTAACTGATCTTCCCCTGCAGGTGATAATGTTGGGGATATTCCCGATCTTTGCTCGACCGCCACCTGCAGGGTGACGTCACCGTGAGAAAGCCCTGCTTCGGAGGTGAGCGCCTTCACTTTCGACCATGCCGAATTGTGTGTGAAAAACACTTCGACATGGTCTAACGAGATGTCCATGGCACGCCGTGGAGAGTGATCTTTGATCTGCGCATGCCCATGTATTCTGTATCCAGGCGCAACGTCTTTGTTTCCATAAAGGAGCCATTGCCCTTTTCTTAAGCCCGCAGAGCCAAGTAAAACATCCCACACGGCGCGGCTGCGCCTAGCCACCATCTTTCCATTGATCTTCAAGGCCTTGATGGCCTCCTTCATCACGTCCCTGCTGACCGATAAGTTGCGACTTTTTCGGATCCCTGGTCAGCAGGGAAAGGATCCTGGGGCTCAATGTTGCTGAGCGTCTCGGGCACCGAGATAATCTCCGCCCTGTCACGTATTTAGCGTATTTCTCCCTAGAGACTCAAGTAATACGCTGAATCCTTCCGCACTTTCTGGATGGTCCCAGTCCAAGCCTTGTCGGGGGAAACCGTGTCTGCTGAACACCGCTGCCCATCTTCCTTCGACGTTGAGGGCACCGGAGATGCAGGAGCTGCTGGTAGGGTTGCTACTCCCGGTCCTTTTTCCAAGGAGAGGGGTGAGGCAGGCAACCGCCAACTTCCTCCTTTCCTCCCACCGAGGCCGGTGGAGTGAACGATCACATCTGGCCTATCGGAGGCCATTGCCTCCTAAGAGGCTAAGCGCGAGACACCTGCCTCCGGTGTTTCCTGCGTCCTTCGCAGGTCGCTACTTTACGCAGCCCAAGCACAAACTTGGGTGGAGACCACAATGCCACACTTGACCAAAGTAATAGTAAGTATCACTATGGAACAGATACTACACTTTGATCCAAACCAAACCGACCACACAAACACAAAAAAAGTCCAGTGGGAAGGGCTGGTCATTATTTATTCAGCATAAATACATGAATTCTTGCACAAGGCCAACAAATGGGAGGGGGAACAAAAACTTGGGTTGGTCTTCCGTAACTATCTTATACCTAGCTAATCAGATTCACGACCTATACATACGTTACAATTTTCTTGCAGTCACCATAAAAATTTGTCCATCAACACTCATACCTATCAAGCACCAAAATACCGCAAAATCATACCAGGGACCTAAAAACACCCCAAATGTACATAAAAATTTGTGTATTTACAATATTTACAATAGTGTACAAAAATAAATTTAAAACTTTATTCATGAAATGACATGATGGGGAGGGGGAATGAAGAAACAAAAACCCCAAAACAAAAAACAATTTCAAATGAATATATATACATGGGTTAGTAAGACCCAAACACACTCCACACAATTAAAGAGGCCACTGTATTCTGCTTCAAAAGACAAAAATCAAGCAGCTCTCTTTTCTAAGGAAATGGATAAGCAGGGGGCAAAAATAAATTGGACTGGAGAATGTATAAGGCTGACCCAGCCGAAAGTGAAAACGGGACAAAATAATACTTGGACAATGGGAATCTCGAACTGGATCATAACAAAAGCAATGGAGCTGGAACAGGCCAGACAAACACATTCACTCACATTAATTAGTACAAAAAGAACTTACCTTAATCATGGGAGGGGTTCCAAAGGAATCCACCCTGATGCAACTAGCAGATCTAAAAGAGAAAATCAAGGCCTCAGCCACGCGAACCAGGCTCGCCGCATATACCCACTCGTTGAACTTGTCGGGTGCAGCTGTTTTCGTTCAGTTCTAACTAATTTTGAGCTGGTGCTCAAAATATCGGATTAGATCCGATCCGAAAGATGATCGCCCGCAAGACTTCCTCCAGACGCGTCATCCAAATCACCATTCTAGCCGTGGCCAGCGACAGAAACACCATCCGCTTCACTCCAGAGTACGGGGCGACACATTGTCCACAGCGTATGCGCGATCAATGAGCAAGCTTTCGCGGCGCGATACGAGCAGTCAACTCGCCAACACGCGCCCACAACGGGCGAACGCGAACAATGGAAGAAGGCGTGACGTCTCCTTAATTCCAAGGACGCAACGTTCACAATCTGGCAAATCCGCCAGGCCCATTGCGAAACGCTTGTCGTTGAGAGACAAACCATTCCGAGCCAATCGCTAGTCAGGAGAAAACTCAGAGTTGTTGAGCCAATCCGCACCTGGCGCCCAAGACCAATGAGAGCGATACTCCTCTCTCGACATGCCGAGCTTACTCACAGTTCATCCTTCACGGCGCCCACTAATCCCCGATAGAAGATTCTCCTAGGCCGTGAAAGGTCACTGGACCATGGAATGGCCCGAAGGTCGTCAGACATTCGAGCAGGGTCCGCCGCCCAGCCTATTGCTATCCTTAGGAGCGGTGGGGAGGATAGTGAGAAGTGAACATGTCCCTCACTACCCCCAAAAGCAACTGATCTTCAACGCGCGCCTGAGAATGCCAACCTCGAAGCGAGCACGTGGCTCCTCAAGTGTGGCATCCCCAGACCCTTGACACGGACGGAGGCACACTCCCTTGTCGACCATGTGTTTGCGTCTCCTCTCTCCAAAGACAGGAGAATAGCAAACGCTCGAGCGCCTTCTCGCGATCACGCCGTCATGTCACAAAGGGGAAGTGCTAGCAGACAGCTTGCAAAGCAGCCCTGAAAGAGGTGGCTACACCAGACCCTTCACGGAGAGACTCCGTCGACGCCAAATCTCGACCGACGGACTCGGTTTTACCTCTGACTAGTTTTTCTCCAACTGTAAGTCCGGACCGAACCAAACCTCCGAGGAGCTTGACCGGCTCGTCCGTCCAGTCGAAGGGCCCGGGAGGTGGGAACACCCTTTCCAACGCAGGCACCCAACCGCAAGCCGGACGACTCGGTCGCGGTTAATTCTGGCCCTGTTACTCGTTCGTACTGTTCAAGCGCCCCCGTACCGCCCTTATGTCCCTGCGGGAGGACACAAAGGCCGTTGTCATCGGCGTACGTGGAAACTTCATCGAGCTCCACCAGGGACAGCAATTCCACGCAGGACCGACCGCACGTCTCGTCCCTAGCCGGCGAAGGAGAGGCTCCAACGCCAGGACGTAAAGGAGAGGACAACCCTGTCGGACCGACCGGACAGCGCGAAAGCGCTCGACAGCTTCTCGTTCACCTGTACCACAGCCTTGGGGGAGCGATACAGAAGGCTAATCCAGCGGCTGGTCGGGTTGAATCCGGCGGCCTGCAGGACAGCAGCCAGGTAGCCATGGTCAATCCTATCAAATGCCTTGGACTGATCCAAATTGACTCGCGCCCTTCGTCGTCTTCTACACCCCACGATCGTGCGAACCGCGCAGGTTGCTCTGAATTGTTCGTCCCTTCACAGAACAAGTCTGATCCGGTTCCAACAGAGACTCGGCAACTAGCTGCAAGCGATTCGTCAGGATCTTGGCTGAAATCTTTAACTCTGTGTTTAGCAGAGTTATGGGCCCGTAATCATCTAATCCCTGCCCAACCTTCTTGCCTTTCTCAACAGCGTGATCACGCCTTGGTGATCCGATCAGATGGACCCCTGCCGAAACCAGTGGTTAAACACGACAGTCAAGAGCGGGACAAAAGGTGCGACATCCTCAAGTACAATTCATAGGGCAAACCATCCAAACTTGGCGACTTGCCACTGCCGGTCTTCTTCAAAGTCATGTAGACTTCGTCCTCCGTATCCCCTTCGCAGCTAGAAGCCGCTTCAGCCGGCAAAAGCCGGGGAAAGTCAGCCAAATAGTTGCGAACTTCCCCGTCACGAGACCAGGCTCCTTGGTAAAACCGTGTTCGAAATGCTGCCGGAACGCCTCGCACATGTCGTCGGTGGACCGCAGGAGATGCCCTCCGGGTCGCGCACTTCTCGAATGTACCGATCGCCGGCCCGACGAATTTCTTCTTGCGCAGTTCTGCGCCCATGTTCGTAGCTTCGGAAGACATCTTGCTTAACTTAGCTCCACCACCCGGCTCCATATAGCGCTCGCTAGTCGTGCGCCCTCAGGGCCTCCCTGGCTAAGGCTATCTCTAGGGGGATCCTACCTCCAGCCTCCGCCCGGGCGAAATTAGCACTAAGTGTCTTTGCCTCCGCAGCCTTATCTAGCTCTGAGCCGCCGGCTATATTTGGTGGCGAAAGACCCAATGGAGTCCTTAAGGTTAACCCACCACTTATTCCCAATGACTCGCCCAATTAACGCCCGCTGAACTAGTTTTGTCAGCTGGTCACGAAAGTCCCGCCTGTCCAGTAAGGACTGATTGAACTTCCAATAACCAGCCAACCTAGGCTCAAAGTTCAACACCACACGGGCACAAACGAGTTTGTGGTCCAAAGCCTAGCCAGTGGAACGTTGGACATTCTAAGAAGTCTATGTCGGCCACTTCCACCAACATCCTATCCAGGCACGCAGATACCCGGGTAGAAGGCCACTACGCCCACGTCTACACCATCTGGATGATCGACTCCGGTATCTATCGACGAGACCAAATTCGTCGATCAGATCAACCAGGCTACGATCATCATTCCCTCCGCTAGCGCCCCTCCCTCTATCCCATTTGGGGGTTAGGATGGCATTCCAGTCCCCACCAGACACGTTGAATGCACCATAAAGGGCTCCAACAGCCGAAAGAAAGAGACACGCTCACCTTGCTTATTGGGCGCATAAACCACAATCAGCCGGAACAATTTGCTTTTCACTGCAATATCGGCCACGATCAGCCGGCCCTCGGCACCGACATGGACAAGGTCAACCCTCGCGTCCAGGGTACGCTTGACCAGCAAAGAAACACCTTCTGGCTTGCCGGCTCCCATACAAGCGAATAGACGACAAAGTCGTTAGACAGCACACGAGTCGACTTCTGCAAACAAAGCGAGCCCTTGATCAAAATATCCACGCCGAAGGACAAGAGGTCACGAAGCAGGCGAGCCGCCTTACCCCGATCCCAGGGCCCTTCGTATCTAAGCTGGTTATCTTAATAGACATCTTTTAAACCTGAAAAGAGAAAAAGAAAACAGGCAACAAAGGCTCTCTAGATGCATACGGGGCGAAAATCTCGGGCAGACAGGACCCCGACGGACTGTCCCAGGGAACCAGTTCCTATGTCGGACGTAATCCGTCCGTCTGAGACAATACTGCCGACGTCCGTGGGGCACATTAGTTTTACCACCCCATATAAACTGGGGTGGAGTAAAACAGGGAACCTCCCCGAACAATTTTTAGACATTTTTCTAAGTTCTGCTGAGCTTTCAATGTACATCCTTAGTTTAGGATAAAGTTTTTCTAAGCTCATGAGGTGTGGTCCCAGACCTGCAGGTTGGGCCCCCGGTATTCCGTACGAGGGTAATTACTCCTGGGGCCCGGGGAAAGCTTTTTGGGGTCCTCCGTAGATAGACCGTCAACTGTGGTCATCTTCAGCAGTGGTTTGAGCAGATTTCGTCTTTGTGACGACCACCCCGTAGAGATGTCCTCCTCTACTTAATAGCGCTTCCCCTTTGGGCAGGGCTTTTATCTTTTTTGCCTGGAGGGAGGGACATAGGAGAAGGGGAGAGAGTGGGGGATAAAGCAACTGGTCTCAGGGGGGCGCATCAAAGGTAGACTGGGAAGCTTTCCGCGGGGACGAGGGGAGGCTTCTTGCCTTTTGCGCATACGTTTGCCTCTCCGGTGAGGCAGGAAGTGAGGAGCACCTGTGTGTTGTCGAACTCTTTCGCTCTTCCGCCGATTCTTGAAGTTCTCTTTGCCGTTTTTCTTCGTCCTCCCGGCTGCGTTTCAACGACGCCGATCTTTGAGTCTCCATGGGCTCTTCCCTTGGTTGTTCCTTCGGGCCCTCATTTTGGGGCGGTTTTTCTGCCTTCCCCTGCTTGGTAGCTGCTTTGGTGATGAGGGCACCTTTGACTCCGAAGGCTCCTGAGGTGGCGAGGGCGTTTTACGAGTATGTTTTGGTCTGAGAAGGCGTTTTGGATGAGGCCGCGATTTCTCCGCTAGTGCCTTCGCCTTTCTTTTCTTGCCGACCGTCTGCCACTCATTCACCTTATCCGGAACAGACGATTTCGCTCTCCGTTGGAGCTTCTGGTTGTTTCGCTGCCGGTTTCCTCCCGTTGCTGCTTTGCCGGCTGGGTCCCAGGGGGGGCCGGAACCTTTTTCGGGCACGCTTCACATGATTGAATCGCTGCAGACCCAGCAGAAGGGCTTCTCCCTCAACGATCACGTAAATTGATCTTCCCCTGCAGGTGATAATGTTGGGGATATTCCCGATCTTTTTTTGCCTCGACCGTCACCTGCAGGGTGACGTCACCGGTGAGGGCGCCCTGCTTTAGGTGAGCGTCACCTTCTTCGACCATGCCGAATTGTGTGAAAAACACCCCGACATGGTCTAACGAGATGTCCAAGGGCACGCCGTGGAGAGTATCTTTGATCTGCGCATGCCTATGTATTCTGTATCCAGGCGCAACGTCTTTTTTGTTTCATAAAGGAGCCGGCCAGTTTTCTTGCTTCCTCCGCAGAGCCAAGTAAAACATCCCATACGGCGTGGCTGCGCCTAGCCACCATCTTTCCATTGATCTTCAAGGCTCCTACGGCCTCTCCACTACGTCCCTGCTGACCCCGATAAGTTTGCGACTTTTCGGATCCCTGGTCAGCAGGGAAAGGATCCTGGGCTCTCATTGTTACTGAGCGTCTCGGGCACCGAGATAATTCCGCTCCTGTCACGTATTTAGCGTATTTTCCTTTAGAGACTCATAACATGCTGAATCCTTCCGCACTTTCTGGATGGTCCCCCCAGTCCAAGCCTTGTCGGGGAAACCGTGTCTGCTGAACACCGCTGCCCATCTTCCTTCGACGTTGAGGGCATCGGAGATGCAGGAGCTGCTGGTAGGGTTGCTACTCCTGGTCCTTTTTCCAAGGAGAGGTGAGGCAGGCAACCGCCAATTTCCTCCTTTCCTCCCACCGAGGCCGTGGTGGGAGGAACGATCACATCTGGCTCATCGGAGGCCATTGCCTCCTAAGAGGCTAAGCGCGAGACACTCAAGCCTGGTGTTTCGCGTCCTCGCAGGTCGCTACTTTACGCAGCCTTCCAAGTAATAAACTTGGGTGGAGACCACAATGCCATACCGACTCCTAAAGTAATAGTAAGTATCACTATGGAACAGATACTACACTTTGATCCAAACCAAACCGACCACACAAACACAAAAGTCCAGTGGGGAAGGGCTGGTCATTATTTATTTGCAATAATTACAAATTCTGGCACAAGGCCAACAAATGGGAGGGGGAACAAAACTTGGGATGGTCTTCAGTAACTATCTTATACCTAGCTAATCCGATTCACGACCCACACATACGTTACAATTTTTTCATTCACCATAAAAATTTGTCCATCAACACTCATACCTATCAAGCACCAAAATACCGCAAAATCATACCGGGGACCTAAAAAACACCTCATAAATGTACATAAAAATTTCTGATTTTCACAATATATACAATAGTGTACAAAAATAAATTTAAAACTTTATTCTGAAATGACATGATGGGAAGGGGGTCGAAGAAACAAAAGTCCCCAAAACAAAAACAATTTCAAATGAATATATATACACAATGTTAGTAAGACCCAAACACACCCACATAATTAAAGAGGCCACTGTATTCTGCCTTAAAAGGACAAAATCAAGCAGCTCTTCTAAGGGGAATGATAAGCAGGGGGCAAAAATAAATTGGACTGGAGAATGTATAAGGCTGACCCAGCCGAGAGGAAAACGGGACAAAATAATACTTGGACAATGGGAATCTCGAACCGGATCATAACAAAAGCAATGGCCGGGAACAGGTAACAGGACAACACATTCACTCACATTAATCTAGGCACAAAAGAGACTTCTACCTTAACCACGGGCGGGGTTCCAAAGGAATCCACTCCTGATGCAACTAGCAGATCTAAAAGAGAAAACTAAGGCTAGCCCCGGTCACGCGAACCAGGCTCGCTGCATATACCCACCTTTCGCTGAACTCTGTCGGCAGTTGTTTCCGTTCAGTTCTAATCTTAATTTTGAGCTGGTGCTCAAAATATCGGATTAGATCCTGATCCGAAAGACGACCGCCCCGCAAGACTTCCCTCCAGACGCGTCATCCAAATCACCATTCTAGCCGTGGCCAGTAGCGACAGAAACACCATCCGCTCACCCAGAGTACGGGGGCACAACATTGTCCACAGCGTATGCGCGATCAATGAGCACAAGCTCTCGCGGCGCGATACGAGCAGTCAACTCGCCAACACGCGCCCACAACGGGCGAACGCGCGAACAATGGAAGAAGGCGTGCGCAGACGTCTCCTTAATTCCAAGGACGCAACGTTCACAATCTGGCAAATCCGCCAGGCCCATTGCGAAACGCTTGTCGTTGAGAGACAAAAACCATTCCGAGCCAATCGCCAGGTCAGAGAAAAGCCCAGAGTTGTTGAGCCAATCCGCACCTGGCGCCCAAGACCAATGAGAGCGATACTTCCTCTTCGACATGCCGAGCTTACTCCACAGTTCATCCTTCACGGCGCCTCCACTAATCCCCGATAGAAGATTCTCCTAGCCGTGAAAGGTCACTGGACCATGGAATGGCCCGAAGGGCCGTCAGACATTCGAGCAGAATTTTCATTGCCCCCAAGGCCTATTGTTAGTCCTTAGAGCGGGGGAGCGATAGTGAGGCTAGGGAACATGCGTCCTCTACTACCCCCGCAAGCAACCGATCTTCCTCCAACAAGCGCGCTCGAGGAATGCCAACCTCGAAGCGAGCACAGCGGCTCCTCAAGTGTGGCATCCCCAGACCCCCTTGGACACGGACGGAGGCAACAGACCTTTGTCGACCATGTGTTTGCGTCCTCTCCAAAGACAGGAGAATAGCAAACGCTCTTGAGCGCCTTCTCATGATCGTCACAAAGGGGAAGTACAGACAGCCGGTAAAGCATTCTGGGAAAGCAGGCGTATTACACACTCGCCAGACCCTCTACGGAGAGACTCCGTCGACGTGCCAAATCTCGACCGACGCGCCGACCTTTGCTCGTACTTCTGACCAGTTTTTCTCCAACTGTAAGTCCGGACCGAACCAAACTCCGAGGAGCTTGACCGGCCCGTCCGTCCAGTCGAAGGCCCCGGGAGGGAAACACCCTTCCAGGCACCCAACTGCAAGCCGGACGACTTGTCGCGGTTAATTCTGCCCCTGTTACCCGTTCGTACCGTTCAAGCGCCTTCTCGTACTGCCCTTATGTCCCTGCGGGAGGACACAAAGGTCGTTACGTCATCGGCGTACGCGGAAACCCTGGCTCGAGCTCCACCAGGGACAGCAATTCCACGCAGGACCGGACTGCACGTCCCGTCCCTTAGCTGGCGAAGGAGAGGCTCCAACGCCAGGACGTAAAGGAGTGACAGTGGACAACCCCGTCGGACCGACCCAGACAGCGCGGGAAAGCGCTCTACAGCTTCCCGTTCACCCGTACCACAGCCTTGGGGGAGCGATACAGAAGGCTAATCCAGCGGCTGAAGTCGGCTAATCTGGCGGCCCGCAGGGCGAGCAGCCAGGTAGCCATGGTCAACTTATCAAATGCCTTGGACTGATCCAAATTGATCAGCGCGGCCTCTTCGTCGTCTTTCACACCCTTTCTGATGATCGCGAATCATGCGCAGGTTGCTCTGAATTGTTCGTCCTTCACAGAACAAGTCTGGATCCGGTTCCAACAGAGACTCGGCAACTAGCTGCAAGCGATTCGTCAGGATCTTGGCTGCAACTTTAACTCTGTGTTTAGCAGAGTTAAGGGCCTGTAATCATCTAATCCCCGCCCAACCTTCTTGCTCTTTTCTCAACAGCGTGATCACGCCCTGTGATCCGACCGGGGATGGACCCCTGCCGAAACCAGTGGTTGAACACGACAGTCAAGAGCGGGACAAAAAGGTGCGACATCCTCAAGTACAATTCATAGGGCAAACCATCCAAACCTTGGCGACTTGCCACCGCCGGTCTTCAAAGCCGCGTAGACTTCGTCCTCCGCATCTTCCTTCGCAGTTGCCGCTTCAGCCGGCAAAAGCCGGGGAAAGTCAACAAATAGCTGGCAAACTCGTCACGGAGACCAGGCTCCCCTGGTAAACCGGTGTTCGAAATGCTGCCGGAACGCCTCGCACATGTCGTCGGTGGACTGAAGGATATGCCTCTCCGGGTCGCGCACTTCTCGAATGTACCGATCGCCGGCCCGACGAATTTCTTCCTTGCGCAGTTCTGCGCCCGTGTTCACAGCTTCGGAAGACATCTTGCTTAACTTAGCTCTAATTACCTGACCCATATAGCGCCTGCTAGTCGTGCGCCTCAGCCTCCTGGCTAAGGCTATCTCTAGGGGGATCCCCACCAGCCTCCGCCTGGGCGAAATTAGCACTATGTCTTTGCCTCCGCAGCCTTATCTAGTTTGAGCCGCCGGGCTATATTTGGCGAAAGACCTAATGGAGTCCTTAAGGTTAACCCACCACTTATTCCCAACAGACTCGCCCAATTAACGCCCGCTGAACTAGTTTTGTCAGCTGGTCACGAAAGTCCCGCCTGTCCAGTAAGGACTGATTGAACTTCCAATAACCAGCCAACCTAGGCCTAAAGTCTAACACCACACGGGCACAAACGAGTTTGTGGTCCGTGTAGCCTAGCCAGTGGAACGTTGGACATTCTAAGAAGTCTATGTCGGCCACTCTCACTAACATCCTATCCAGGTACGCAGATACCCGGGTAGAAGGCCAATTAAGCGCCCACGTCCACATACTCCCATCCGGATGATCGACCCGGTATCTATCGACGAGACCAAATTCGTCGATCAGATCAACCAGGCTACGATCATCATTCCTCCCGCCTAGCGCCCCTCCCTCTATCCCATTTGGGGGTTAGGATGGCATTCCAGTCCCCAACTAAGATTAGCCGTGTTGAATGCACCA
Organism: Ascarosepion bandense; assembly: GCA_037127315.1. Classification (NCBI taxonomy): domain Eukaryota; kingdom Metazoa; phylum Mollusca; class Cephalopoda; order Sepiida; family Sepiidae; genus Ascarosepion; species Ascarosepion bandense. The sequence goes on from JBBBDQ010001773.1 coordinate 71,949, forward strand.
TAAAGGGCTCCAACAGCCGAAAGAAAGAGACACGCTCACCTTGCTTATTGGGCGCATAAACCACAATCAGCCGGAACAATCTGCTTTTCACTGCAATATCGGCCACGATCAGCCGGCCCTCGGCACCGACATGGACAAGGTCAACCTTCGCGTCCAGGGTACGCTTGACCAGCAAAGAAACACCTCTGGCTTGCCGGCTCCCATATGCTGAATAGACGACAAAGTCGTTAGACAGCACACACGAGTCGACTTCGCAAACAAAGTGAGTCTCTTGGATCGCGGCCACATCCACGCCGAAGGACAAGAGGTCACGAAGCAGGCGAGCCGCCTTCACCCCGATCCCTCAGGCCCTTCGCATTCAAGCTGGCTATCTTAATAGACATCTTTTAGTTCTGAAAAAGAAAAACAAAGAACATGCAACAAAGGCACTAGTCACATACGGGGAAAAAATCTCTGGTGGATGGGACCCCGACGGACTGTCCTAGGGACCCTGTACCTATATCGGACGTAATCCGTCCGTCTAGGACAATACCGCCGACGTCCGTGGGGTAGGTTAGCTTTACCACCCTATATAAGCAGGGGTGGAGGATAACCGGGAACCTCCCCGAACAATTTTTGCCCATTTTTTTGAGCTCAGGTGTATGCATTGTTGCCATCCTCAATTTAGGGTATTGCTTCTTGGCGTCTTCTATATGGTCCCAGACCCTCAGGTTACCCCCGGTATTTCTTACGAGGGTAATGACTCCTGGGGCCTGGGGAAAGTTTGTTGGGTCTTCCGTGGACATTTCTTTTACTGTAGTCAGTTTGAGGAGTGGCTTCAGCAGTTTTCGCCTCTGCGAAGACCACTCCTCCACAATGTCCTCATCTACTTTACACAAAGCGTCGCCTTGGGGGAGGGCTTTCTTCTTTTTTGCCCGTGAGGGGAGTGGGAATAGGAGGAGAGGGAGGGAGTGGGTGTTGCAGAAGTCTGTTTTTTCAAGGGGATCAAATTGAAGGTTGGGGACTGGGAAGCTTTGCGCGGGGAAGATGGTAGGCTTCTTGCCTTGTCGGCATATGTGTGTCTGACCGGGGAAACCGGCAATGATGCGCACTTGTTCCCATGATTGCTTCTTTCGGAGCTCCTGCCCCTTCTTCTGCTTTTTAGCTTGTCCTGCTGCTCCTCTTCTTCCTCTCTCCCGCGCTTCAAAGACGACGCTCTCCCTACCTCCATCGGTTCGTCCTTTTTGGGGGAGGAAACCCTTTCCCTCTCCTGTTTGGCGGGCGTATTTTTTGAGGTACTCTCCTTTTGTTTTGGGGTGATTTGACAGGCGGTGGCACCTTTGCCGGCACCTTAGCCGGAGACGGCGTTTTCGCCTTTTTCCTCGCCACCACCTGCCAATCGCCCTCCTTGCTGGCTGCTGGTACTGGTGTAGGAGAGGCTGTCTTCATTGCTTCCTTAGCTGGCTGCTGCTTGGCTGGTGGTTGGGCCTTTGGGGGGGGATTCTTAGATGGACAGATCTTTGCGACATGCTCCGCCGCCCCACAGACCCAACAGCAAGGCTTTCTGCCTTCTACGATTATAAAAATCGAACGACCCCTGCAGGTGAGGATGTTGGGAATTTTGGCGATATTCTCCTTATTCAGGGTCACCTGCAGGGTCATGTCGCCCGTGAGAAAACCGGCCTTGGACCGCAGCGAGGAGACTTCGGCCACTCTTCCATATTGCACGAAGAAGGCGCCAACATGATCCTCGGCAATGTCCATGGGGACGCCATGCAGGGTGACCTTAACTTTTCTAGTACCCATGTACTCCGTATTGATCAGGAGAGTTTTGGTCTCCAAGACCACACCAATTAGGTTTCTAGCTTCTTGCACGGAGCCAAGCAGGACGTCCCACATGGCATTGCCTCTCCTCGCCACGGCCAACGCTCTAATTTTTAGGGCTTGTAGCCCCTCCTCGAGTGTATCCCGAGGAACGCCGACCAACTTCTTTGTCTTCGGGTCCTTAGTGTACAGAGTGATGACTCTCGCTTCTATTTGAGCCAACTGATCCGGCACCGAAACGAGCTCTGTTCCTTTAATGTAATCCGCGTAGTCCTTAGCAATCTTCTCGTAATAATCCTCCCCTTTTAGCGACATTTTTTTGCCTCCCTTCCACCCAGAGGTCGAAGGTAAGGGGGATGCTGGAGCTGCTGCTGGTATCACTGCTGGTACTGTAGAAGGGGGATTATCCCGAGGCGGTAGAGCCCAATCCCCCTCCTTTCCTCCCACCGACGCCGTGGTGGGAGGAACGCTTTCCATCGGCCCATCTGTGGCCATTGCCACAAAGTGGCCGAACACCGGACAACTGTTTTTCCGGTGTTTCGCGCGAGAAACGCTACTTTACCGTGGCCCGAGCTATAAACTCGGGCTGGAAAACCAGATTGTCAAGAAACAAGGAACTAACAAATATCACTGCGGAACAAATGTCAAACCTTGCTCTTATTACCATTCACCACACAACAAAAAGCCGGGTGGGGAAGGGCTGGTCATTATTTATTCAGCATAAATACATGAATTCTGGCACAAGGCCAACAAATGGGAGGGGGAACAAAAACTTGGGTTGGTCTTCCGTAACTATCTTATACCTAGCTAATCAGATTCACGACCCATACATACGTTACAATTTTCTCAGTCACCATAAAAATTTGTCCATCAACACTCATACCTATCAAGCACCAAAATACCGCAAAATCATACCAGGGACCTAAAAACACCCCAAATGTACATAAAAATTTGTGTATTTACAATATTTACAATAGTGTACAAAAATAAATTTAAAACTTTATTCATGAAATGACATGATGGGGAGGGGGAATGAAGAAACAAAAAACCCCAAAACAAAAAACAATTTCAAATGAATATATATACATGGGTTAGTAAGACCCAAACACACCCACATAATTAAAGAGGCCACTGTATTCTGCCTTAAAAGACAAAATCAAGCAGCTCTCTTTCTAAGGGGAATGGATAAGCAGAGGGGGCAAAAATAAATTGGACTGGAGAATGTATAAGGCTGACCCAGCCGAGAGTGAAAACGGGACAAAATAATACTTGGACAATGGGAATCTCGAACTGGATCATAACAAAAGCAATGGAGCCGGGAACAGGCCAGGACAAACACATCCACTCACATTAACTAGGCACAAAAAGAACTTCTTACCTTAACCACGGGAGGGGTTCCAAAGGAATCCACCCCGATGCAACTAGCAGATCTAAAAGAGAAAATCAAGGCTAGCCCCGGTCACGCGAACCAGGCTCGCCGCATATACCCACCTTTCGCTGAACTCTGTCGGGTGCAGCCGTTTTCGTTCAGTTCTAATCTTAATTTTGAGCTGGTGCTCAAAATATCGGATTAGATCCTGATCCGAAAGACGACCGCCCCGCAAGACTTCCTCCAGACGCGTCATCCAAATCACCATTCTAGCCGTGGCCAGTAGCGACAGAAACACCATCCGCTTCACTCCAGAGTACGGGGGCGACACATTGTCCACAGCGTATGCGCGATCAATGAGCACAAGCTCCCGCGGCGCGATACGAGCAGTCAACTCGCCAACACGCGCCCACAACGGGCGAACGCGCGAACAATGGAAGAAGGCGTGCGCAGACGTCTCCTTAATTCCAAGGACGCAACGTTCACAATCTGGCAAATCCGCCAGGCCCATTGCGAAACGCTTGTCGTTGAGAGACAAACCATTCCGAGCCAATCGCCAGGTCAGAGAAAACTCAGAGTTGTTGAGCCAATCCGCACCTGGCGCCCAAGACCAATGAGAGCGATACTCCTCTCTCGACATGCCGAGCTTACTCCACAGTTCATCCTTCACGGCGCCCTCCACTAATCCCCGATAGAAGATTCTCCTAGGCCGTGAAAGGTCACTGGACCATGGAATGGCCCGAAGGGCCGTCAGACATTCGAGCAGGAATTTCGGCCGCCCCCAAGGCCTATTGCTAGTCCTTAGGAGCGGGGGAGTGATAGTGAGGCTAGGGAAGCATGTCCCTCACTACCCCCGCAAGCAACCGATCTTCCTCCAACGCGCGCCTGAGGAATGCCAACCTCGAAGCGAGCACGTGGCTCCTCAAGTGTGGCATCCCCAGACCCCCTTGACACGGACGGAGGCAACAGACTCCTTTGTCGACCATGTGTTTGCGTCCTCTCCAAAGACAGGAGAATAGCAAACGCTCGAGCGCCTTCTCATGATCGTCACAAAGGGGAAGTACAGACAGCCGGTAAAGCATTCTGGGAAAGAGGTATGTATTACACACCTCCGCCAGACCCTTCACGGAGAGACTCCGTCGACGCCAAATCTCGACCGACGCGCCGACCTTTGCCTGTACTTCTGACCAGTTTTTCTCCAACTGTAAGTCCGGACCGAACCAAACTCCGAGGAGCTTGACCGGCCCGTCCGTCCAGTCGAAGGGCCCCGGGAGGGAAACACCCTTCCAGGCACCTAACCGCAAGCCGGACGACTTGTCGCGGTTAATTCTGGCCCCTGTTACCTGTTCGTACCGTTCAAGCGCCTTCTGTACCGCCCTTATGTCCCTGCGGGAGGACACGAAAGTCGTTACGTCATCGGCGTACGCGGAAACCCTGGCTCGAGCTCCACCAGGGACAGCAATTCCACGCAGGACCGGACTGCACGTCTCGTCCCTTAGCCGGCGAAGGAGAGGCTCCAACGCCAGGACGTAAAGGAGAGGCGACAGTGGACAACCCTGTCGGACCGACCTAGACAGCGCGAAAGCGCTCGACAGCTTCCCGTTCACCTGTACCACAGCCTTGGGGGAGCGATACAGAAGGCTAATCCAGCGGCTGAAGTCGGGTTTGAATCCGGCGGCCTGCAGGACAGCAGCCAGGTAGCCATGGTCAATCCTATCAAATGCCTTGGACTGATCCAAATTGATCAGCGCGGCCTCTTCGTCGTCTTCTACACCCTCTACGATCGTGCGAATCAAGTGCAGGTTGCTCTGAATTGTTCGTCCCTTCACAGAACAAGTCTGATCCGGTTCCAACAGAGACTCGGCAACTAGCTGCAAGCGATTCGTCAGGATCTTGGCCAAAATCTTTAACTCTGTGTTTAGCAGAGTTATGGGCCTGTAATCATCTAACTCCCCGCCCAACCTTCTTGCCTTTCCTTTTCCCAACAGCGTGATCACGCCCCTGGTGATCCGACCGGGGATGGACCCCTGCCGAAACCAGTGGTTGAACACGACAGTCAAGAGCGGGACAAAAAGGTGCGACATCCTCAAGTACAATTCATAGGGCAAACCATCCAAACCTGGCGACTTGCCACTGCCGGTCTTCTTCAAAGCCGCGTAGACTTCGTCCTCCGTAATCTCCCCTTCGCAGCTAGCCGCTTCAGCCGGCAAAAGCCGGGGAAAGTCAGCCAAATAGCTGCGAAACTCCTCGTCACGGAGACCAGGCTCCTTGGTAAACCGGTGTTCGAAATGCTGCCGGAACGCCTCGCACATGTCGTCGGTGGACCGAAGGAGATGCCCCTCCGGGTCGCGCACTTCTCGAATGTACCGATCGCCGGCCCGACGAATTTCTTCCTTGCGCAGTTCTGCGCCCATGTTCACAGCTTCGGAAGACATCTTGCTTAACTTAGCTCTAATTACCTGGCCCATATAGCGCTCGCTAGTCGTGCGCCTCAGGGCCTCCCTGGCTAAGGCTATCTCTAGGGGATCCCCACCAGCCTCCGCCCGGGCGAAATTAGCACTAAGTGTCTTTGCCTCCGCAGCCTTATCTAGTTTGAGCCGCTGGCTATATTTGGTGGCGAAAGACCTAATGGAGTCCTTAAGGTTAACCCACCACTTATTCCCAATGACTCGCCCAATTAACGCCCGCTGAACTAGTTTTGTCAGCTGGTCACGAAAGTCCCGCCTGTCCAGTAAGGACTGATTGAACTTCCAACCAACCAGCCAACCTAGGCCTAAAGTCTAACACCACACGGGCACAAACGAGTTTGTGGTCCGTGTAGCCTAGCCAGTGGAACGTTGGACATTCTAAGAAGTCTATGTCGGCCACTCTCACTAACATCCTATCCAGGTACGCAGATACCCGGGTAGAAGGCCAATTAAGCGCCCACGTCCACATACTCCCATCCGGATGATCGACACCCGGTATCTATCGACGAGACCAAATTCGTCGATCAGATCAACCAGGCTACGATCATCATTCCTCCCGCTAGCGCCCCTCCCTCTATCCCATTTGGGGGTTAGGATGGCATTCCAGTCCCCAACTAAGATTAGCCGTGTTGAATGCACCATAAAGGGCTCCAACAGCCGAAAGAAAGAGACACGCTCACCTTGCTTATTGGGCGCATAAACCGCAATCAACCGGAACGACTTGCTTTTCACTGCAATATCGGCCACGATCAGCCGGCCCTCGGCACCGACATGGACAAGGTCAACCTTCGCGTCCAGGGTACGCTTGACCAGCAAAGAAACACCTCTGGCTTGCCGGCTCCCATATGCTGAATAGACGACAAAGTCGTTAGACAGCACACAAGAGTCGACTTCGCAAACAAAGTGAGTCTCTTGGATCGCGGCCACATCCACGCCGAAGGACAAGAGGTCACGAAGCAGGCGAGCCGCCTTACCCCGATCCCTCAGGCCCTTCGCATTCAAGCTGGCTATCTTAATAGACATCTTTTAGTTCTGAAAAAAGAAAAAACAAAGAACATGCAACAAAGGCACTAGTCGCATACGGGGTAGAAATCTCGGGCAGAGGGGACCCCGACGGACTGTCCTAGGGACCCCTGTTCCTACATCGGACGTAATCCGTCCGTCTAGGACAATTCCGCCGACGTCCGTAGGGTAGTTTAGTTTTACCACCCTATATAAACTGGGGTGGAGCAAAACTGGGAACCGCCCCGCACAATTTTTGCTCATTTTTTTTAGGTCCGGAGTGTTCTCCTTGACCATACAAATATTGGAAAAATGTTTTTTTTGCCATTGAAATGTGGTCCCAGACCCTCAGGTTGCCACCAGTATTCCTTATTAGGGTAATGACACCTGGGGCCTGGGGAAAGTTTCTCGGATTTTCTGTTGACATACCGTTGACCTTCTCCAGCCTCAACAAAGGCTTTAATAATTTGCGCCTTTGAGAAGACCATCCCGCCGCAATGTCCGGGTTCACTTTCAGAAGCTCATCCCCCTGGGGAAGGCCCTTTTTCTTTTTGTCCCGAGCGGGAGTGGGTACAGGAGAAGGGGAAGGGGTGGGAGTTGGTGAACGCGGCCTCAAGGGGGTCAACTTGAAGGTCGGGGACTGGGAAGCTTTTCGCGGGGAAGAGGGAAGGCTTCTCGCTTTTTCCGCGTATGAAGTCCTGGCCGGAGAAACCGGCAGCGAAACACACTTAGTTGACTCTCTGCTTCTCTCCCTGCTCCCGTCCGGCTCCTTCTGCGACTCTTCGTCGTCTCGTGCTGCTCCTCCTCCACGAACTCCCTTCCGCGCTTTAGGGAGCCTGACCGCTCGGTGTCCATCTTCTCTGGTTTAGAAGGAGATTTATTTCGTTTCTCCTTTGGGGAGGGCGAACTTCCACCGTCGGCTCCTTGACTTTTGGCGGAGCTTTGGCGGGAGTTTTGGCGGGCGCCTTGACAGGTGATGGCGCCTTCCCTGGTGAAGGCGTTTTTGCCTTTTTCCTTGCCACCACCTGCCACTCGCCCTCCTTATTCGCTACTGGTGCAGGTGAAGGTGCTGAAGGTACTGAAGATGGAGGTGCCGGCTTTTCCTTTTCCGCCTGCTGCTTGGATGCCTGGGTGCCGGGGGCCGGCTTCTTATTCGTGCACGTCTTGGCCACGTGGTCCGCCGCCCCGCACACCCAACAGCAAGGCTTCCGGCCCTCAACGATCACAAATATGACCCTCTTTCGACACGTTAACACGTTGGGGATATCTTCCACCGCCTTTTTTGACAGTGTGACCTGCAGGGACATGTCCCCTGTCAGGTATCCGGCTTTTGATCTTGCCGAGGAGACCTCGGCCACCCTTCCATACTTTGCGAAGAATGCACCCACATGGTCTTCAGTGATATCCATGGGGACACCATGCAAGGTTATCTTCAGCTTGCGTGTCCCCATGTACTCCGTTAACAGGATCATTTTGTCAGTCTCCAGGGTGACTCCGGCAAGCTGTTTGGCCTCCTCGGCCGTTCCAAGCAAGACATCCCAAGACGCGTTACTCCTCCTGGCCACGGCTTTTGCTCTAATGTTGAGCACCTTGATGGCCTCCTCCACGTTTTCTCGGCTAACTCCAACGACCTTCTTGGACTTGGGATCCTTAGTAATTAGCGTTATAATACGCGCCTCAATGTCCGCCAGTTCATCCGGCACCGACACCAATTCCGTGCCCTTGATGTATTTCTCATATTTTTCCTTCAATTTGTCATAATATTCTTCTCCTTTTTTCTCCAGGACCTTTCCTTTCTTCCACCCCGAGGTTGAAGGTTTCGGGGAACCAGGAGCTGCTGCTGTCGGTACCGGTAATGGTCCGGTTCCCGTTGCTGGTCCTTGTAAAGCTGCTGATGCTGGTATGGAGGGTGACTCCCGTGGCGGCAATTGCCAGTCACCCTCCTTTCCTCCCACCGAGGCCGTGGTGGGAGGAACGATCACATCTGGCCTATCGGAGGCCATTGCCTCCTAAGAGGCTAAGCGCGAGACACCTGCCTCCGGTGTTTCGCGTCCTTCGCAGGTCGCTACTTTACGCAGCCCAAGCAATAAACTTGGGTGGAGACCACAATGCCACACTTGACCAAAGCAATAGTAAGTATCACAGTGGAACAGATACTACACTTTGATCCAAACCAAACCGACCACGCAAACAATAAAAAAGTCTGGGGGAAGGGCTGGTCCTTATTTATTTTGCCAAAAGTACAAAATTCTGGCACAAGGCCAACAAATGGAGGGGGAACAAAAACTTGGGTTGGTCTTCCGTAACTATCTTATACCTAGCTAATCAGATTCACGACCCATACATACGTTACAATTTTCTCATTCACCATAAAAATTTGTCCATCAACACTCATACTTATCATACACCAAAATACCGCAGTAACATACCAGGGCCCTAAAAACGCCCCAAATGTACATAAAAATTTGTTTATTTACAATATTTACAATAGTGTACAAAAATAAATTTAAAACTTTATTCATGAAATGACATGATGGGGAAGGGGGAATGAAGAAACAAAAAACCCCAAAACAAAAAACAATTTCAAATGAATATATATACACAATGTTAGTAAGACCCAAACACACCCACATAATTAAAGAGGCCACTGTATTCTGCCTTAAAAAAGGGACAAAATCAAGCAGCTCTCTTTCTAAGGGAATGGAGAAACAGGGGGCAAAAATAAATTGGACTGGAGAATGTATAAGGCTGACCCAGCCGAGAGTGAAACCGGGACAAAATAATACTTGGACAATGGGAATCTCGAACTGGATCATAACAAAAGCAATGGAGCCGGGAACAGGCCAGGACAAACACATTCACTCACATTAACTAGGCACAAAAAGACTTCTTACCTTAACCACGGGAGGGGTTCCAAAGGAATCCACCCCGATGCAACTAGCAGATCTAAAAGAGAAAATCAAGGCTAGCCCCGGTCACGCGAACCAGGCTCGCCGCATATACCCACCTTTCGCTGAACTCTGTCGGGTGCAGCCGTTTTCGTTCAGTTCTAATCTTAATTTTGAGCTGGTGCTCAAAATATCGGATTAGATCCTGATCCGAAAGACGACCTCCCCGCAAGACTTCCTCCAGACGCGTCATCCAAATCACCATTCTAGCCGTGGCCAGTAGCGACAGAAACACCATCCGCTTCACTCCAGAGTACGGGGGCGACACATTGTCCACAGCGTATGCGCGATCAATGAGCACAAGCTCCCGCGGCGCGATACGAGCAGTCAACTCGCCAACACGCGCCCACAACGGGCGAACGCGCGAACAATGGAAGAAGGCGTGCGCAGACGTCTCCTTAATTCCAAGGACGCAACGTTCACAATCTGGCAAATCCGCCAGGCCCATTGCGAAACGCTTGTCGTTGAGAGACAAACCATTCCGAGCCAATCGCCAGGTCAGAGAAAACTCAGAGTTGTTGAGCCAATCCGCACCTGGCGCCCAAGACCAATGAGAGCGATACTCCTCTCTCGACATGCCGAGCTTACTCCACAGTTCATCCTTCACGGCGCCCTCCACTAATCCCCGATAGAAGATTCTCCTAGGCCGTGAAAGGTCACTGGACCATGGAATGGCCCGAAGGGCCGTCAGACATTCGAGCAGGAATTTCGGCCGCCCCCAAGGCCTATTGCTAGTCCTTAGGAGCGGGGGAGTGATAGTGAGGCTAGGGAACATGTCCCTCACTACCCCCGCAAGCAACCGATCTTCCTCCAACGCGCGCCTGAGGAATGCCAACCTCGAAGCGAGCACGTGGCTCCTCAAGTGTGGCATCCCCAGACCCCCCTTGACACGGACGGAGGCAACAGACTCCTTTGTCGACCATGTGTTTGCGTCCTCTCCAAAGACAGGAGAATAGCAAACGCTCGAGCGCCTTCTCATGATCGTCACAAAGGGGAAGTACAGACAGCCGGTAAAGGATTCTGGGAAAGAGGTATGTATTACACACCTCCGCCAGACCCTTCACGGAGAGACTCCGTCGACGCCAAATCTCGACCGACGCGCCGACCTTTGCCTGTACTTCTGACCAGTTTTTCTCCAACTGTAAGTCCGGACCGAACCAAACTCCGAGGAGCTTGACCGGCCCGTCCGTCCAGTCGAAGGGCCCCGGGAGGGAAACACCCTTCCAGGCACCTAACCGCAAGCCGGACGACTTGTCGCGGTTAATTCTGGCCCCTGTTACCTGTTCGTACCGTTCAAGCGCCTTCTGTACCGCCCTTATGTCCCTGCGGGAGGACACAAAGGTCGTTACGTCATCGGCGTACGCGGAAACCCTGGCTCGAGCTCCTCCAGGGACAGCAATTCCACGCAGGACCGGACTGCACGTCTCGTCCCTTAGCCGGCGAAGGAGAGGCTCCAACGCCAGGACGTAAAGGAGAGGCGACAGTGGACAACCCTGTCGGACCGACCTAGACAGCGCGAAAGCGCTCGACAGCTTCCCGTTCACCTGTACCACAGCCTTGGGGGAGCGATACAGAGAGGCTAATCCAGCGGCTGAAGTCGGGTTTGAATCCGGCGGCCTGCAGGACAGCAGCCAGGTAGCCATGGTCAATCCTATCAAATGCCTTGGACTGATCCAAATTGATCAGCGCGGTCTCTTCGTCGTCTTCTACACCCTCTACGATCGTGCGGATCAAGTGCAGGTTGCTCTGAATTGTTCGTCCCTTCACAGAACAAGTCTGATCCGGTTCCAACAGAGACTCGGCAACTAGCTGCAAGCGATTCGTCAGGATCTTGGCCAAAATCTTTAACTCTGTGTTTAGCAGAGTTATGGGCCTGTAATCATCTAATCCCTGCCCAACCTTCTTGCCTTTTCCCAACAGCGTGATCACGCCCCTGGTGATCCGACCGGGGATGGACCCCTGCCGAAACCAGTGGTTGAACACGACAGTCAAGAGCGGGACAAAAAGGTGCGACATCCTCAAGTACAATTCATAGGGCAAACCATCCAAACCTGGCGACTTGCCACTGCCGGTCTTCTTCAAAGCCGCGTAGACTTCGTCCTCCGTAATCTCCCCTTCGCAGCTAGCCGCTTCAGCCGGCAAAAGCCGGGGAAAGTCAGCCAAATAGCTGCGAAACTCCTCGTCACGGAGACCAGGGCTCCTTGGTAAACCGGTGTTCGAAATGCTGCCGGAACGCCTCGCACATGTCGTCAGTGGACCGAAGGAGATGCTCCCCTCCGGGTCGCGCACCTCTCGAATGTACCGATCGCCGGCCCGACGAATTTCTTCCTTGCGCAGTTCTGCGCCCATGTTCACAGCTTCGGAAGACATCTTGCTTAACTTAGCTCTAATTACCTGACCCATATAGCGCTCGCTAGTCGTGCGCCTCAGGGCCTCCCTGGCTAAGGCTATCTCTAGGGGATCCCCACCAGCCTCCGCCCGGGCGAAATTAGCACTAAGTGTCTTTGCCTCCGCAGCCTTATCTAGTTTGAGCCGCTGGCTATATTTGGTGGCAAAAGACCTAATGGAGTCCTTAGGTTAACACGCAATGCAATGACTCGCCCAATTAACGCCCGCTGAACTAGTTTTGTCAGCTGGTCACGAAAGTCCCGCCTGTCCAGTAAGGACTGATTGAACTTCCAATAACCAGCCAACCTAGGCCTAAAGTCTAACACCACACGGGCACAAACGAGTTTGTGGTCCGTGTAGCCTAGCCAGTGGAACGTTGGACATTCTACGAAGTCTATGTCGGCCACTCTCACTAACATCCTATCCAGGTACGCAGATACCCGGGTAGAAGGCCAATTAAGCGCCCACGTCCACATACTCCCATCCGGATGATCGACCCGGTATCTATCGACGAGACCAAATTCGTCGATCAGATCAACCAGGCTACGATCATCATTCCTCCCGCTAGCGCCCCTCCCTCTATCCCATTTGGGGGTTAGGATGGCATTCCAGTCCCCAACTAAGATTAGCCGTGTTGAATGCACCATAAAGGGCTCCAACAGCCGAAAGAAAGAGACACGCTCACCTTGCTTATTGGGCGCATAAACCACAATCAGCCGGAACAATTTGCTTTTCACTGCAATATCGGCCACGATCAGCCGGCCCTCGGCACCGACATGGACAAGGTCAACCTTCGCGTCCAGGGTACGCTTGACCAGCAAAGAAACACCTCTGGCTTGCCGGCTCCCATATGCTGAATAGACGACAAAGTCGTTAGACAGCACACAAGAGTCGACTTCGCAAACAAAGTGAGTCTCTTGGATCGCGGCCACATCCACGCCGAAGGACAAGAGGTCACGAAGCAGGCGAGCCGCCTTACCCCGATCCCTCAGGCCCTTCGCATTCAAGCTGGCTATCTTAATAGACATCTTTTAGTTCTGAAAAAAGAAAAAACAAAGAACATGCAACAAAGGCACTAGTCGCATACGGGGTAGAAATCTCGGGCAGAGGGGACCCCGACGGACTGTCCTAGGGACCCTGTTCCTACATCGGACGTAATCCGTCCGTCTAGGACAATTCCGCCGACGTCCGTAGGGTAGTTTAGTTTTACCACCCTATATAAACTGGGGTGGAGCAAAACTGGGAACCGCCCCGCACAATTTTTGCTCATTTTTTTTAGGTCCGGAGTGTTCTCCTTGACCATACAAATATTGGAAAAATGTTTTTTTGCCATTGAAATGTGGTCCCAGACCCTCAGGTTGCCACCAGTATTCCTTATTAGGGTAATGACACCTGGGGCCTGGGGAAAGTTTCTCGGATTTTCTGTTGACATACCGTTGACCTTCTCCAGCCTCAACAAAGGCTTTAATAATTTGCGCCTTTGAGAAGACCATCCCGCCGCAATGTCCGGGTTCACTTTCAGAAGCTCATCCCCCTGGGGAAGGCCCTTTTTCTTTTTGTCCCGAGCGGGAGTGGGTACAGGAGAAGGGGAAGGGGTGGGAGTTGGTGAACGCGGCCTCAAGGGGGTCAACTTGAAGGTCGGGGACTGGGAAGCTTTTCGCGGGGAAGAGGGAAGGCTTCTCGCTTTTTCCGCGTATGAAGTCCTGGCCGGAGAAACCGGCAGCGAAACACACTTAGTTGACTTCCTCTCTCTGCTTCTCTCCCTGCTCCGGCTCCTTCTGCGACTCTTCGTCGTCTCGTGCTGCTCCTCCTCCACGAACTCCCTTCCGCGCTTTAGGGAGCCTGACCGCTCGGTGTCCATCTTCTCTGGTTTAGAAGGAGATTTATTTCGTTTCTCCTTTGGGGAGGGCGAAACTTCCACCGTCGGCTCCTTGACTTTTGGCGGAGCTTTGGCGGGAGTTTTGGCGGGCGCCTTGACAGGTGATGGCGCCTTCCCTGGTGAAGGCGTTTTTGCCTTTTTCCTTGCCACCACCTGCCACTCGCCCTCCTTATTCGCTACTGGTGCAGGTGAAGGTGCTGAAGGTACTGAAGATGGAGGTGCCGGCTTTTCCTTTTCCGCCTGCTGCTTGGATGCCTGGGTGCCGGGGGCCGGCTTCTTATTCGTGCACGTCTTGGCCACGTGGTCCGCCGCCCCGCACACCCAACAGCAAGGCTTCCGGCCCTCAACGATCACAAATATGACCCTCTTTCGACACGTTAACACGTTGGGGATATCTTCCACCGCCTTTTTTGACAGTGTGACCTGCAGGGACATGTCCCCTGTCAGGTATCCGGCTTTTGATCTTGCCGAGGAGACCTCGGCCACCCTTCCATACTTTGCGAAGAATGCACCCACATGGTCTTCAGTGATATCCATGGGGACACCATGCCAAGGTTATCTTCAGCTTGCGTGTCCCCATGTACTCCGTTAACAGGATCATTTTGTCAGTCTCCAGGGTGACTCCGGCAAGCTGTTTGGCCTCCTCGGCCGTTCCAAGCAAGACATCCCAAGACGCGTTACTCCTCCTGGCCACGGCTTTTGCTCTAATGTTGAGCACCTTGATGGCCTCCTCCACGTTTTCTCGGCTAACTCCAACGACCTTCTTGGACTTGGGATCCTTAGTAATTAGCGTTATAATACGCGCCTCAATGTCCGCCAGTTCATCCGGCACCGACACCAATTCCGTGCCCTTGATGTATTTCTCATATTTTTCCTTCAATTTGTCATAATATTCTTCTCCTTTTTTCTCCAGGACCTTTCCTTTCTTCCACCCCGAGGTTGAAGGTTTCGGGGAACCAGGAGCTGCTGCTGTCGGTACCGGTAATGGTCCGGTTCCCGTTGCTGGTCCTTGTAAAGCTGCTGATGCTGGTATGGAGGGTGACTCCCGTGGCGGCAATTGCCAGTCACCCTCCTTTCCTCCCACCGAGGCCGTGGTGGGAGGAACGATCACATCTGGCCTATCGGAGGCCATTGCCTCCTAAGAGGCTAAGCGCGAGACACCTGCCTCCGGTGTTTCGCGTCCTTCGCAGGTCGCTACTTTACGCAGCCCAAGCAATAAACTTGGGTGGAGACCACAATGCCACACTTGACCAAAGCAATAGTAAGTATCACAGTGGAACAGATACTACACTTTGATCCAAACCAAACCGACCACGCAAACATAAAAAAGTCTGGGGGAAGGGCTGGTCATTATTTATTCAGCATAAATACATGAATTCTGGCACAAGGCCAACAAATGGGAGGGGGAACAAAAACTTGGGTTGGTCTTCCGTAACTATCTTATACCTAGCTAATCAGATTCACGACCCATACATACGTTACAATTTTCTCAGTCACCATAAAAATTTGTCCATCAACACTCATACCTATCAAGCACCAAAATACCGCAAAATCATACCAGGGACCTAAAAACACCCCAAATGTACATAAAAATTTGTGTATTTACAATATTTACAATAGTGTACAAAAATAAATTTAAAACTTTATTCATGAAATGACATGATGGGGAGGGGGAATGAAGAAACAAAAAACCCCAAAACAAAAAACAATTTCAAATGAATATATATACATGGGTTAGTAAGACCCAAACACACCCACATAATTAAAGAGGCCACTGTATTCTGCCTTAAAAGACAAAATCAAGCAGCTCTCTTTCTAAGGGGAATGGATAAGCAGGGGGCAAAAATAAATTGGACTGGAGAATGTATAAGGCTGACCCAGCCGAGAGTGAAAACGGGACAAAATAATACTTGGACAATGGGAATCTCGAACTGGATCATAACAAAAGCAATGGAGCCGGGAACAGGCCAGGACAAACACATCCACTCACATTAACTAGGCACAAAAAGAACTTCTACCTTAACCACGGGAGGGGTTCCAAAGGAATCCACCCCGATGCAACTAGCAGATCTAAAAGAGAAAATCAAGGCTAGCCCCGGTCACGCGAACCAGGCTCGCCGCATATACCCACCTTTCGCTGAACTCTGTCGGGTGCAGCCGTTTTCGTTCAGTTCTAATCTTAATTTTGAGCTGGTGCTCAAAATATCGGATTAGATCCTGATCCGAAAGACGACCGCCCCGCAAGACTTCCTCCAGACGCGTCATCCAAATCACCATTCTAGCCGTGGCCAGTAGCGACAGAAACACCATCCGCTTCACTCCAGAGTACGGGGGCGACACATTGTCCACAGCGTATGCGCGATCAATGAGCACAAGCTCCCGCGGCGCGATACGAGCAGTCAACTCGCCAACACGCGCCCACAACGGGCGAACGCGCGAACAATGGAAGAAGGCGTGCGCAGACGTCTCCTTAATTCCAAGGACGCAACGTTCACAATCTGGCAAATCCGCCAGGCCCATTGCGAAACGCTTGTCGTTGAGAGACAAACCATTCCGAGCCAATCGCCAGGTCAGAGAAAACTCAGAGTTGTTGAGCCAATCCGCACCTGGCGCCCAAGACCAATGAGAGCGATACTCCTCTCTCGACATGCCGAGCTTACTCCACAGTTCATCCTTCACGGCGCCCTCCACTAATCCCCGATAGAAGATTCTCCTAGGCCGTGAAAGGTCACTGGACCATGGAATGGCCCGAAGGGCCGTCAGACATTCGAGCAGGAATTTCGGCCGCCCCCAAGGCCTATTGCTAGTCCTTAGGGAGCGGGGGAGTGATAGTGAGGCTAGGGAACATGTCCCTCACTACCCCCGCAAGCAACCGATCTTCCTCCAACGCGCGCCTGAGGAATGCCAACCTCGAAGCGAGCACGTGGCTCCTCAAGTGTGGCATCCCCAGACCCCCTTGACACGGACGGAGGCAACAGACTCCTTTGTCGACCATGTGTTTGCGTCCTCTCCAAAGACAGGAGAATAGCAAACGCTCGAGCGCCTTCTCATGATCGTCACAAAGGGGAAGTACAGACAGCCGGTAAAGCATTCTGGGAAAGAGGTATGTATTACACACCTCCGCCAGACCCTTCACGGAGAGACTCCGTCGACGCCAAATCTCGACCGACGCGCCGACCTTTGCCTGTACTTCTGACCAGTTTTTCTCCAACTGTAAGTCCGGACCGAACCAAACTCCGAGGAGCTTGACCGGCCCGTCCGTCCAGTCGAAGGGCCCCGGGAGGGAAACACCCTTCCAGGCACCTAACCGCAAGCCGGACGACTTGTCGCGGTTAATTCTGGCCCCTGTTACCTGTTCGTACCGTTCAAGCGCCTTCTGTACCGCCCTTATGTCCCTGCGGGAGGACACAAAGGTCGTTACGTCATCGGCGTACGCGGAAACCCTGGCTCGAGCTCCACCAGGGACAGCAATTCCACGCAGGACCGGACTGCACGTCTCGTCCCTTAGCCGGCGAAGGAGAGGCTCCAACGCCAGGACGTAAAGGAGAGGCGACAGTGGACAACCCTGTCGGACCGACCTAGACAGCGCGAAAGCGCTCGACAGCTTCCCGTTCACCTGTACCACAGCCTTGGGGGAGCGATACAGAAGGCTAATCCAGCGGCTGAAGTCGGGTTTGAATCCGGCGGCCAGCAGGACAGCAGCCAGGTAGCCATGGTCAATCCTATCAAATGCCTTGGACTGATCCAAATTGATCAGCGCGGCCTCTTCGTCGTCTTCTACACCCTCTACGATCGTGCGAATCAAGTGCAGGTTGCTCTGAATTGTTCGTCCCTTCACAGAACAAGTCTGATCCGGTTCCAACAGAGACTCGGCAACTAGCTGCAAGCGATTCGTCAGGATCTTGGCCAAAATCTTTAACTCTGTGTTTAGCAGAGTTATGGGCCTGTAATCATCTAATCCCCGCCCAACCTTCTTGCCTTTTCCCAACAGCGTGATCACGCCCCTGGTGATCCGACCGGGGATGGACCCCTGCCGAAACCAGTGGTTGAACACGACAGTCAAGAGCGGGACAAAAAGGTGCGACATCCTCAAGTACAATTCATAGGGCAAACCATCCAAACCTGGCGACTTGCCACTGCCGGTCTTCTTCAAAGCCGCGTAGACTTCGTCCTCCGTAATCTCCCCTTCGCAGCTAGCCGCTTCAGCCGGCAAAAGCCGGGGAAAGTCAGCCAAATAGCTGCGAAACTCCTCGTCACGGAGACCAGGCTCCTTGGTAAACCGGTGTTCGAAATGCTGCCGGAACGCCTCGCACATGTCGTCGGTGGACCGAAGGAGATGCCCCTCCGGGTCGCGCACCTTCTCGAATGTACCGATCGCCGGCCCGACGAATTTCTTCCTTGCGCAGTTCTGCGCCCATGTTCACAGCTTCGGAAGACATCTTGCTTAACTTAGCTCTAATTACCTGACCCATATAGCGCTCGCTAGTCGTGCGCCTCAGGGCCTCCCTGGCTAAGGCTATCTCTAGGGGATCCCCACCAGCCTCCGCCCGGGCGAAATTAGCACTAAGTGTCTTTGCCTCCGCAGCCTTATCTAGTTTGAGCCGCTGGCTATATTTGGTGGCGAAAGACCTAATGGAGTCCTTAAGGTTAACCCACCACTTATTCCCAATGACTCGCCCAATTAACGCCCGCTGAACTAGTTTTGTCAGCTGGTCACGAAAGTCCCGCCTGTCCAGTAAGGACTGATTGAACTTCCAATAACCAGCCAACCTAGGCCTAAAGTCTAACACCACACGGGCACAAACGAGTTTGTGGTCCGTGTAGCCTAGCCAGTGGAACGTTGGACATTCTAAGAAGTCTATGTCGGCCACTCTCACTAACATCCTATCCAGGTACGCAGATACCCGGGTAGAAGGCCAATTAAGCGCCCACGTCCACATACTCCCATCCGGATGATCGACCCGGTATCTATCGACGAGACCAAATTCGTCGATCAGATCAACCAGGCTACGATCATCCTTCCTCCCGCTAGCGCCCCTCCCTCTATCCCATTTGGGGGTTAGGATGGCATTCCAGTCCCCAACTAAGATTAGCCGTGTTGAATGCACCATAAAGGGCTCCAACAGCCGAAAGAAAGAGACACGCTCACCTTGCTTATTGGGCGCATAAACCACAATCAGCCGGAACAATTTGCTTTTCACTGCAATATCGGCCACGATCAGCCGGCCCTCGGCACCGACATGGACAAGGTCAACCTTCGCGTCCAGGGTACGCTTGACCAGCAAAGAAACACCTCTGGCTTGCCGGCTCCCATATGCTGAATAGACGACAAAGTCGTTAGACAGCACACAAGAGTCGACTTCGCAAACAAAGTGAGTCTCTTGGATCGCGGCCACATCCACGCCGAAGGACAAGAGGTCACGAAGCAGGCGAGCCGCCTTACCCCGATCCCTCAGGCCCTTCGCATTCAAGCTGGCTATCTTAATAGACATCTTTTAGTTCTGAAAAAGAACAAACAAAGAACATGCAACAAAGGCACTAGTCGCATACGGGGTAGAAATCTCGGGCAGAGGGGACCCCGACGGACTGTCCTAGGGACCCTGTTCCTACATCGGACGTAATCCGTCCGTCTAGGACAATTCCGCCGACGTCCGTAGGGTAGTTTAGTTTTACCACCCTATATAAACTGGGGTGGAGCAAAACTGGGAACTGCCCCGCACAATTTTTGCTCATTTTTTTTAGGTCCGGAGTGTTCTCCTTGACCATACAAATATTGGAAAAATGTTTTTTTGCCATTGAAATGTGGTCCCAGACCCTCAGGTTGCCACCAGTATTCCTTATTAGGGTAATGACACCTGGGGCCTGGGGAAAGTTTCTCGGATTTTCTGTTGACATACCGTTGACCTTCTCCAGCCTCAACAAAGGCTTTAATAATTTGCGCCTTTGAGAAGACCATCCCGCCGCAATGTCCGGGTTCACTTTCAGAAGCTCATCCCCCTGGGGAAGGCCCTTTTTCTTTTTGTCCCGAGCGGGAGTGGGACAGGAGAAGGGGAAGGGGTGGGAGTTGGTGAACGCGGCCTCAAGGGGGTCAACTTGAAGGTCGGGGACTGGGAAGCTTTTCGCGGGGAAGAGGGAAGGCTTCTCGCTTTTTCCGCGTATGAAGTCCTGGCCGGAGAAACCGGCAGCGAAACACACTTAGTTGACTTCCTCTCTCTGCTTCTCTCCCTGCTCCGGCTCCTTCTGCGACTCTTCGTCGTCTCGTGCTGCTCCTCCTCCACGAACTCCCTTCCGCGCTTTAGGGAGCCTGACCGCTCGGTGTCCATCTTCTCTGGTTTAGAAGGAGATTTATTTCGTTTCTCCTTTGGGGAGGGCGAAACTTCCACCGTCGGCTCCTTGACTTTTGGCGGAGCTTTGGCGGGAGTTTTGGCGGGCGCCTTGACAGGTGATGGCGCCTTCCCTGGTGAAGGCGTTTTTGCCTTTTTCCTTGCCACCACCTGCCACTCGCCCTCCTTATTCGCTACTGGTGCAGGTGAAGGTGCTGAAGGTACTGAAGATGGAGGTGCCGGCTTTTCCTTTTCCGCCTGCTGCTTGGATGCCTGGGTGCCGGGGGCCGGCTTCTTATTCGTGCACGTCTTGGCCACGTGGTCCGCCGCCCCGCACACCCAACAGCAAGGCTTCCGGCCCTCAACGATCACAAATATGACCCTCTTTCGACACGTTAACACGTTGGGGATATCTTCCACCGCCTTTTTTGACAGTGTGACCTGCAGGGACATGTCCCCTGTCAGGTATCCGGCTTTTGATCTTGCCGAGGAGACCTCGGCCACCCTTCCATACTTTGCGAAGAATGCACCCACATGGTCTTCAGTGATATCCATGGGGACACCATGCAAGGTTATCTTCAGCTTGCGTGTCCCCATGTACTCCGTTAACAGGATCATTTTGTCAGTCTCCAGGGTGACTCCGGCAAGCTGTTTGGCCTCCTCGGCCGTTCCAAGCAAGACATCCCAAGACGCGTTACTCCTCCTGGCCACGGCTTTTGCTCTAATGTTGAGCACCTTGATGGCCTCCTCCACGTTTTCTCGGCTAACTCCAACGACCTTCTTGGACTTGGGATCCTTAGTAATTAGCGTTATAATACGCGCCTCAATGTCCGCCAGTTCATCCGGCACCGACACCAATTCCGTGCCCTTGATGTATTTCTCATATTTTTCCTTCAATTTGTCATAATATTCTTCTCCTTTTTTCTCCAGGACCTTTCCTTTCTTCCACCCCGAGGTTGAAGGTTTCGGGGAACCAGGAGCTGCTGCTGTCGGTACCGGTAATGGTCCGGTTCCCGTTGCTGGTCCTTGTAAAGCTGCTGATGCTGGTATGGAGGGTGACTCCCGTGGCGGCAATTGCCAGTCACCCTCCTTTCCTCCCACCGAGGCCGTGGTGGGAGGAACGATCACATCTGGCCTATCGGAGGCCATTGCCTCCTAAGAGGCTAAGCGCGAGACACCTGCCTCCGGTGTTTCGCGTCCTTCGCAGGTCGCTACTTTACGCAGCCCAAGCAATAAACTTGGGTGGAGACCACAATGCCACACTTGACCAAAGCAATAGTAAGTATCACAGTGGAACAGATACTACACTTTGATCCAAACCAAACCGACCACGCAAACATAAAAAAGTCTGGGGGAAGGGCTGGTCATTATTTATTCAGCAATAAATTACAAATTGAATTCTGGCACAAGGCCAACAAATGGGAGGGGGAACAAAAACTTGGGTTGGTCTTCCGTAACTATCTTATACCTAGCTAATCCGATTCACGACCCATACATACGTTACAATTTTCTCATTCACCATAAAAATTTGTCCATCAACACTCATACCTATCAAGCACCAAAATACCGCAAAATCATACCAGGGACCTAAAAACACCCCAAATGTACATAAAAATTTGTGTATTTACAATATTTACAATAGTGTACAAAAATAAATTTAAAACTTTATTCATGAAATGACATGATGGGGAGGGGGAATGAAGAAACAAAAAACCCCAAAACAAAAAACAATTTCAAATGAATATATATACACAATGTTAGTAAGACCCAAACACACCCACATAATTAAAGAGGCCACTGTATTCTGCCTTAAAAAAGGACAAAATCAAGCAGCTCTCTTTCTAAGGGGAATGGATAAGCAGGGGGCAAAAATAAATTGGACTGGAGAATGTATAAGGCTGACCCAGCCGAGAGTGAAAACAGGACAAAATAATACTTGGACAATGGGAATCTCGAACTGGATCATAACAAAAGCAATGAAGCCGGGAACAGGCCAGGACAAACACATTCACTCACATTAACTAGGCACAAAAGAACTTCTACCTTAACCACGGGCGGGGTTCCAAAGGAATCCACCCCGATGCAACTAGCAGATCTAAAAGAGAAAATCAAGGCTAGCCCCGGTCACGCGAACCAGGCTCGCCGCATATACCCACCTTTCGCTGAACTCTGTCGGGTGCAGCCGTTTCCGTTCTGTTCTAATCTTAATTTTGAGCTGGTGCTCAAAATATCGGATTAGATCCTGATCCGAAAGACGACCGCCCCGCAAGACTTCCTCCAGACGCGTCATCCAAATCACCATTCTAGCCGTGGCCAGTAGCGACAGAAACACCATCCGCTTCACTCCAGAGTACGGGGGCGACACATTGTCCACAGCGTATGCGCGATCAATGAGCACAAGCTCCCGCGGCGCGATACGAGCAGTCAACTCGCCAACACGCGCCCACAACGGGCGAACGCGCGCACAATGGAAGAAGGCGTGCGCAGACGTCTCCTTAATTCCAAGGACGCAACGTTCACAATCTGGCAAATCCGCCAGGCCCATTGCGAAACGCTTGTCGTTGAGAGACAAACCATTCCGAGCCAATCGCCAGGTCAGAGAAAACTCAGAGTTGTTGAGCCAATCCGCACCTGGCGCCCAAGACCAATGAGAGCGATACTCCTCTCTCGACATGCCGAGCTTACTCCACAGTTCATCCTTCACGGCGCCCTCCACTAATCCCCGATAGAAGATTCTCCTAGGCCGTGAAAGGTCACTGGACCATGGAATGGCCCGAAGGGCCGTCAGACATTCGAGCAGGAATTTCGGCCGCCCCCAAGGCCTATTGCTAGTCCTTAGGAGCGGGGGAGTGATAGTGAGGCTAGGGAACATGTCCCTCACTACCCCCGCAAGCAACCGATCTTCCTCCAACGCGCGCCTGAGGAATGCCAACCTCGAAGCGAGCACGTGGCTCCTCAAGTGTGGCATCCCCAGACCCCCTTGACACGGACGGAGGCAACAGACTCCTTTGTCGACCATGTGTTTGCGTCCTCTCCAAAGACAGGAGAATAGCAAACGCTCGAGCGCCTTCTCATGATCGTCACAAAGGGGAAGTACAGACAGCCGGTAAAGCATTCTGGGAAAGAGGTATGTATTACACACCTCCGCCAGACCCTTCACGGAGAGACTCCGTCGACGCCAAATCTCGACCGACGCGCCGACCTTTGCCTGTACTTCTGACCAGTTTTTCTCCAACTGTAAGTCCGGACCGAACCAAACTCCGAGGAGCTTGACCGGCCCGTCCGTCCAGTCGAAGGGCCCCGGGAGGGAAACACCCTTCCAGGCACCTAACCGCAAGCCGGACGACTTGTCGCGGTTAATTCTGGCCCCTGTTACCTGTTCGTACCGTTCAAGCGCCTTCTGTACCGCCCTTATGTCCCTGCGGGAGGACACAAAGGTCGTTACGTCATCGGCGTACGCGGAAACCCTGGCTCGAGCTCCACCAGGGACAGCAATTCCACGCAGGACCGGACTGCACGTCTCGTCCCTTAGCCGGCGAAGGAGAGGCTCCAACGCCAGGACGTAAAGGAGAGGCGACAGTGGACAACCCTGTCGGACCGACCTAGACAGCGCGAAAGCGCTCGACAGCTTCCCGTTCACCTGTACCACAGCCTTGGGGGAGCGATACAGAAGGCTAATCCAGCGGCTGAAGTCGGGTTTGAATCCGGCGGCCTGCAGGACAGCAGCCAGGTAGCCATGGTCAATCCTATCAAATGCCTTGGACTGATCCAAATTGATCAGCGCGGCCTCTTCGTCGTCTTCTACACCCTCTACGATCGTGCGAATCAAGTGCAGGTTGCTCTGAATTGTTCGTCCCTTCACAGAACAAGTCTGATCCGGTTCCAACAGAGACTCGGCAACTAGCTGCAAGCGATTCGTCAGGATCTTGGCCAAAATCTTTAACTCTGTGTTTAGCAGAGTTATGGGCCTGTAATCATCTAATCCCCGCCCAACCTTCTTGCCTTTTCCCAACAGCGTGATCACGCCCCTGGTGATCCGACCGGGGATGGACCCCTGCCGAAACCAGTGGTTGAACACGACAGTCAAGAGCGGGACAAAAAGGTGCGACATCCTCAAGTACAATTCATAGGGCAAACCATCCAAACCTGGCGACTTGCCACTGCCGGTCTTCTTCAAAGCCGCGTAGACTTCGTCCTCCGTAATCTCCCCTTCGCAGCTAGCCGCTTCAGCCGGCAAAAGCCGGGGAAAGTCAGCCAAATAGCTGCGAAACTCCTCGTCACGGAGACCAGGCTCCTTGGTAAACCGGTGTTCGAAATGCTGCCGGAACGCCTCGCACATGTCGTCGGTGGACCGAAGGAGATGCCCCTCCGGGTCGCGCACTTCTCGAATGTACCGATCGCCGGCCCGACGAATTTCTTCCTTGCGCAGTTCTGCGCCCATGTTCACAGCTTCGGAAGACATCTTGCTTAACTTAGCTCTAATTACCTGGCCCATATAGCGCTCGCTAGTCGTGCGCCTCAGGGCCTCCCTGGCTAAGGCTATCTCTAGGGGATCCCCCACCAGCCTCCGCCCGGGCGAAATTAGCACTAAGTGTCTTTGCCTCCGCAGCCTTATCTAGTTTGAGCCGCTGGCTATATTTGGTGGCGAAAGACCTAATGGAGTCCTTAAGGTTAACCCACCACTTATTCCCAATGACTCGCCCAATTAACGCCCGCTGAACTAGTTTTGTCAGCTGGTCACGAAAGTCCCGCCTGTCCAGTAAGGACTGATTGAACTTCCAATAACCAGCCAACCTAGGCCTAAAGTCTAACACCACACGGGCACAAACGAGTTTGTGGTCCGTGTAGCCTAGCCAGTGGAACGTTGGACATTCTAAGAAGTCTATGTCGGCCACTCTCACTAACATCCTATCCAGGTACGCAGATACCCGGGTAGAAGGCCAATTAAGCGCCCACGTCCACATACTCCCATCCGGATGATCGACCCGGTATCTATCGACGAGACCAAATTCGTCGATCAGATCAACCAGGCTACGATCATCATTCCTCCCGCTAGCGCCCCTCCCTCTATCCCATTTGGGGGTTAGGATGGCATTCCAGTCCCCAACTAAGATTAGCCGTGTTGAATGCACCATAAAGGGCTCCAACAGCCGAAAGAAAGAGACACGCTCACCTTGCTTATTGGGCGCATAAACCACAATCAGCCGGAACAATTTGCTTTTCACTGCAATATCGGCCACGATCAGCCGGCCCTCGGCACCGACATGGACAAGGTCAACCTTCCGCGTCCAGGGTACGCTTGACCAGCAAAGAAACACCTCTGGCTTGCCGGCTCCCATATGCTGAATAGACGACAAAGTCGTTAGACAGCACACACGAGTCGACTTCGCAAACAAAGTGAGTCTCTTGGATCGCGGCCACATCCACGCCGAAGGACAAGAGGTCACGAAGCAGGCGAGCCGCCTTACCCCGATCCCTCAGGCCCTTCGCATTCAAGCTGGCTATCTTAATAGACATCTTTTAGTTCTGAAAAAGAACAAACAAAGAACATGCAACAAAGGCACTAGTCGCATACGGGGTAGAAATCTCGGGCAGAGGGGACCCCGACGGACTGTCCTAGGGACCCTGTTCCTACATCGGACGTAATCCGTCCGTCTAGGACAATTCCGCCGACGTCCGTAGGGTAGTTTAGTTTTACCACCCTATATAAACTGGGGTGGAGCAAAACTGGGAACCGCCCCGCACAATTTTTGCTCATTTTTTTTAGGTCCGGAGTGTTCTCCTTGACCATACAAATATTGGAAAAATGTTTTTTTGCCATTGAAATGTGGTCCCAGACCCTCAGGTTGCCACCAGTATTCCTTATTAGGGTAATGACACCTGGGGCCTGGGGAAAGTTTCTCGGATTTTCTGTTGACATACCGTTGACCTTCTCCAGCCTCAACAAAGGCTTTAATAATTTGCGCCTTTGAGAAGACCATCCCGCCGCAATGTCCGGGTTCACTTTCAGAAGCTCATCCCCCTGGGGAAGGCCCTTTTTCTTTTTGTCCCGAGCGGGAGTGGGTACAGGAGAAGGGGAAGGGGTGGGAGTTGGTGAACGCGGCCTCAAGGGGGTCAACTTGAAGGTCGGGGACTGGGAAGCTTTTCGCGGGGAAGAGGGAAGGCTTCTCGCTTTTTCCGCGTATGAAGTCCTGGCCGGAGAAACCGGCAGCGAAACACACTTAGTTGACTTCCTCTCTCTGCTTCTCTCCCTGCTCCGGCTCCTTCTGCGACTCTTCGTCGTCTCGTGCTGCTCCTCCTCCACGAACTCCCTTCCGCGCTTTAGGGAGCCTGACCGCTCGGTGTCCATCTTCTCTGGTTTAGAAGGAGATTTATTTCGTTTCTCCTTTGGGGAGGGCGAAACTTCCACCGTCGGCTCCTTGACTTTTGGCGGAGCTTTGGCGGGAGTTTTGGCGGGCGCCTTGACAGGTGATGGCGCCTTCCCTGGTGAAGGCGTTTTTGCCTTTTTCCTTGCCACCACCTGCCACTCGCCCTCCTTATTCGCTACTGGTGCAGGTGAAGGTGCTGAAGGTACTGAAGATGGAGGTGCCGGCTTTTCCTTTTCCGCCTGCTGCTTGGATGCCTGGGTGCCGGGGGCCGGCTTCTTATTCGTGCACGTCTTGGCCACGTGGTCCGCCGCCCCGCACACCCAACAGCAAGGCTTCCGGCCCTCAACGATCACAAATATGACCCTCTTTCGACACGTTAACACGTTGGGGATATCTTCCACCCCCGCCTTTTTTGACAGTGTGACCTGCAGGGACATGTCCCCTGTCAGGTATCCGGCTTTTGATCTTGCCGAGGAGACCTCGGCCACCCTTCCATACTTTGCGAAGAATGCACCCACATGGTCTTCAGTGATATCCATGGGGACACCATGCAAGGTTATCTTCAGCTTGCGTGTCCCCATGTACTCCGTTAACAGGATCATTTTGTCAGTCTCCAGGGTGACTCCGGCAAGCTGTTTGGCCTCCTCGGCCGTTCCAAGCAAGACATCCCAAGACGCGTTACTCCTCCTGGCCACGGCTTTTGCTCTAATGTTGAGCACCTTGATGGCCTCCTCCACGTTTTCTCGGCTAACTCCAACGACCTTCTTGGACTTGGGATCCTTAGTAATTAGCGTTATAATACGCGCCTCAATGTCCGCCAGTTCATCCGGCACCGACACCAATTCCGTGCCCTTGATGTATTTCTCATATTTTTCCTTCAATTTGTCATAATATTCTTCTCCTTTTTTCTCCAGGACCTTTCCTTTCTTCCACCCCGAGGTTGAAGGTTTCGGGGAACCAGGAGCTGCTGCTGTCGGTACCGGTAATGGTCCGGTTCCCGTTGCTGGTCCTTGTAAAGCTGCTGATGCTGGTATGGAGGGTGACTCCCGTGGCGGTAATTGCCAGTCACCCTCCTTTCCTCCCACCGAGGCCGTGGTGGGAGGAACGATCACATCTGGCCTATCGGAGGCCATTGCCTCCTAAGAGGCTAAGCGCGAGACACCTGCCTCCGGTGTTTCGCGTCCTTCGCAGGTCGCTACTTTACGCAGGCCCAAGCAATAAACTTGGGTGGAGACCACAATGCCACACTTGACCAAAGTAATAGTAAGTATCACTATGGAACAGATACTACACTTTGATCCAAACCAAACCGACCACGCAAACATAAAAAAGTCCAGTGGGGAAGGGCTGGTCATTATTTATTTGCAATAAATTACAAATTCTGGCACAAGGCCAACAAATGGGAGGGGGAACAAAAACTTGGGATGGTCTTCAGTAACTATCTTATACCTAGCTAATCCGATTCACGACCCATACATACGTTACAATTTTCTCATTCACCATAAAAATTTGTCCATCAACACTCATACCTATCAAGCACCAAAATACCGCAAAATCATACCAGGGACCTAAAAACACCCCAAATGTACATAAAAATTTCTGATTTTTACAATATATACAATATCTTACAAAAATAAATTTAAAACTTTATTCATGAAATGACATGATGGGAAGGGGGAATGAAGAAACAAAAAATCCCCAAAACAAAAGACAATTTCAAATGAATATATATACACAATGTTAGTAAGACCCAAACACACCTACATAATTAAAGAGGCCACTGTATTCTGCCTTAAAAAAGGACAAAATCAAGCAGCTCTCTTTCTAAGGGGAATGGATAAGCAGGGGGCAAAAATAAATTGGACTGGAGAATGTATAAGGCTGACCCAGCCGAGAGTGAAAACGGGACAAAATAATACTTGGACAATGGGAATCTCGAACTGGATCATAACAAAAGCAATGAAGCCGGGAACAGGCCAGGACAAACACATTCACTCACATTAACTAGGCACAAAAGAGACTTCTACCTTAACCACGGGCGGGGTTCCAAAGGAATCCACCCCGATGCAACTAGCAGATCTAAAAGAGAAAATCAAGGCTAGCCCCGGTCACGCGAACCAGGCTCGCTGCATATACCCACCTTTCGCTGAACTCTGTCGGGTGCAGCCGTTTCCGTTCAGTTCTAATCTTAATTTTGAGCTGGTGCTCAAAATATCGGATTAGATCCTGATCCGAAAGACGACCTCCCCGCAAGACTTCCTCCAGACGCGTCATCCAAATCACCATTCTAGCCGTGGCCAGTAGCGACAGAAACACCATCCGCTTCACTCCAGAGTACGGGGGCGACACATTGTCCACAGCGTATGCGCGATCAATGAGCACAAGCTCCCGCGGCGCGATACGAGCAGTCAACTCGCCAACACGCGCCCACAACGGGCGAACGCGCGCACAATGGAAGAAGGCGTGCGCAGACGTCTCCTTAATTCCAAGGACGCAACGTTCACAATCTGGCAAATCCGCCAG
Organism: Ascarosepion bandense; assembly: GCA_037127315.1. NCBI lineage: Eukaryota > Metazoa > Mollusca > Cephalopoda > Sepiida > Sepiidae > Ascarosepion > Ascarosepion bandense. The sequence continues at coordinate 101,020 of JBBBDQ010001773.1, forward strand.
GCCCATTGCGAAACCGCTTGTCGTTGAGAGACAAACCATTCCGAGCCAATCGCCAGGTCAGAGAAAACTCAGAGTTGTTGAGCCAATCCGCACCTGGCGCCCAAGACCAATGAGAGCGATACTCCTCTCTCGACATGCCGAGCTTACTCCACAGTTCATCCTTCACGGCGCCCTCCACTAATCCCCGATAGAAGATTCTCCTAGGCCGTGAAAGGTCACTGGACCATGGAATGGCCCGAAGGGCCGTCAGACATTCGAGCAGGAATTTCGGCCGCCCCCAAGGCCTATTGCTAGTCCTTAGGAGCGGGGGAGTGATAGTGAGGCTAGGGAACATGTCCCTCACTACCCCCGCAAGCAACCGATCTTCCTCCAACGCGCGCCTGAGGAATGCCAACCTCGAAGCGAGCACGTGGCTCCTCAAGTGTGGCATCCCCAGACCCCCTTGACACGGACGGAGGCAACAGACTCCTTTGTCGACCATGTGTTTGCGTCCTCTCCAAAGACAGGAGAATAGCAAACGCTCGAGCGCCTTCTCATGATCGTCACAAAGGGGAAGTACAGACAGCCGGTAAAGCATTCTGGGAAAGAGGTATGTATTACACACCTCCGCCAGACCCTTCACGGAGAGACTCCGTCGACGCCAAATCTCGACCGACGCGCCGACCTTTGCCTGTACTTCTGACCAGTTTTTCTCCAACTGTAAGTCCGGACCGAACCAAACTCCGAGGAGCTTGACCGGCCCGTCCGTCCAGTCGAAGGGCCCCGGGAGGGAAACACCCTTCCAGGCACCTAACCGCAAGCCGGACGACTTGTCGCGGTTAATTCTGGCCCCTGTTACCTGTTCATACCGTTCAAGCGCCTTCTGTACCGCCCTTATGTCCCTGCGGGAGGACACAAAGGTCGTTACGTCATCGGCGTACGCGGAAACCCTGGCTCGAGCTCCACCAGGGACAGCAATTCCACGCAGGACCGGACTGCACGTCTCGTCCCTTAGCCGGCGAAGGAGAGGCTCCAACGCCAGGACGTAAAGGAGAGGCGACAGTGGACAACCCTGTCGGACCGACCTAGACAGCGCGAAAGCGCTCGACAGCTTCCCGTTCACCTGTACCACAGCCTTGGGGGAGCGATACAGAAGGCTAATCCAGCGGCTGAAGTCGGGTTTGAATCCGGCGGCCTGCAGGACAGCAGCCAGGTAGCCATGGTCAATCCTATCAAATGCCTTGGACTGATCCAAATTGATCAGCGCGGCCTCTTCGTCGTCTTCTACACCCTCTACGATCGTGCGGATCAAGTGCAGGTTGCTCTGAATTGTTCGTCCCTTCACAGAACAAGTCTGATCCGGTTCCAACAGAGACTCGGCAACTAGCTGCAAGCGATTCGTCAGGATCTTGGCCAAAATCTTTAACTCTGTGTTTAGCAGAGTTATGGGCCTGTAATCATCTAATCCCCGCCCAACCTTCTTGCCTTTTCCCAACAGCGTGATCACGCCCCTGGTGATCCGACCGGGGATGGACCCCTGCCGAAACCAGTGGTTGAACACGACAGTCAAGAGCGGGACAAAAAGGTGCGACATCCTCAAGTACAATTCATAGGGCAAACCATCCAAACCTGGCGACTTGCCACTGCCGGTCTTCTTCAAAGCCGCGTAGACTTCGTCCTCCGTAATCTCCCCTTCGCAGCTAGCCGCTTCAGCCGGCAAAAGCCGGGGAAAGTCAGCCAAATAGCTGCGAAACTCCTCGTCACGGAGACCAGGCTCCTTGGTAAACCGGTGTTCGAAATGCTGCCGGAACGCCTCGCACATGTCGTCGGTGGACCGAAGGAGATGCCCCTCCGGGTCGCGCACTTCTCGAATGTACCGATCGCCGGCCCGACGAATTTCTTCCTTGCGCAGTTCTGCGCCCATGTTCACAGCTTCGGAAGACATCTTGCTTAACTTAGCTCTAATTACCTGACCCATATAGCGCTCGCTAGTCGTGCGCCTCAGGGCCTCCCCTGGCTAAGGCTATCTCTAGGGGATCCCCACCAGCCTCCGCCCGGGCGAAATTAGCACTAAGTGTCTTTGCCTCCGCAGCCTTATCTAGTTTGAGCCGCTGGCTATATTTGGTGGCGAAAGACCTAATGGAGTCCTTAAGGTTAACCCACCACTTATTCCCAATGACTCGCCCAATTAACGCCCGCTGAACTAGTTTTGTCAGCTGGTCACGAAAGTCCCGCCTGTCCAGTAAGGACTGATTGAACTTCCAATAACCAGCCAACCTAGGCCTAAAGTCTAACACCACACGGGCACAAACGAGTTTGTGGTCCGTGTAGCCTAGCCAGTGGAACGTTGGACATTCTACGAAGTCTATGTCGGCCACTCTCACTAACATCCTATCCAGGTACGCAGATACCCGGGTAGAAGGCCAATTAAGCGCCCACGTCCACATACTCCCATCCGGATGATCGACCCGGTATCTATCGACGAGACCAAATTCGTCGATCAGATCAACCAGGCTACGATCATCATTCCTCCCGCTAGCGCCCCTCCCTCTATCCCATTTGGGGGTTAGGATGGCATTCCAGTCCCCAACTAAGATTAGCCGTGTTGAATGCACCATAAAGGGCTCCAACAGCCGAAAGAAAGAGACACGCTCACCTTGCTTATTGGGCGCATAAACCACAATCAGCCGGAACAATTTGCTTTTCACTGCAATATCGGCCACGATCAGCCGGCCCTCGGCACCGACATGGACAAGGTCAACCCTCGCGTCCAGGGTACGCTTGACCAGCAAAGAAACACCTCTGGCTTGCCGGCTCCCATATGCTGAATAGACGACAAAGTCGTTAGACAGCACACACGAGTCGACTTCGCAAACAAAGTGAGTCTCTTGGATCGCGGCCACATCCACGCCGAAGGACAAGAGGTCACGAAGCAGGCGAGCCGCCTTACCCCGATCCCTCAGGCCCTTCGCATTCAAGCTGGCTATCTTAATAGACATCTTTTAGTTCTGAAAAAGAAAAAACAAAGAACATGCAACAAAGGCACTAGTCGCATACGGGGTAGAAATCTCGGGCAGAGGGGACCCCGACGGACTGTCCTAGGGACCCTGTTCCTACATCGGACGTAATCCGTCCGTCTAGGACAATTCCGCCGACGTCCGTAGGGTAGTTTAGTTTTACCACCCTATATAAACTGGGGTGGAGCAAAACTGGGAACCGCCCCGCACAATTTTTGCTCATTTTTTTTAGGTCCGGAGTGTTCTCCTTGACCATACAAATATTGGAAAAATGTTTTTTTGCCATTGAAATGTGGTCCCAGACCCTCAGGTTGCCACCAGTATTCCTTATTAGGGTAATGACACCTGGGGCCTGGGGAAAGTTTCTCGGATTTTCTGTTGACATACCGTTGACCTTCTCCAGCCTCAACAAAGGCTTTAATAATTTGCGCCTTTGAGAAGACCATCCCGCCGCAATGTCCGGGTTCACTTTCAGAAGCTCATCCCCCTGGGGGAAGGCCCTTTTTCTTTTTGTCCCGAGCGGGAGTGGGTACAGGAGAAGGGGAAGGGGTGGGAGTTGGTGAACGCGGCCTCAAGGGGGTCAACTTGAAGGTCGGGGACTGGGAAGCTTTTCGCGGGGAAGAGGGAAGGCTTCTCGCTTTTTCCGCGTATGAAGTCCTGGCCGGAGAAACCGGCAGCGAAACACACTTAGTTGACTTCCTCTCTCTGCTTCTCTCCCTGCTCCGGCTCCTTCTGCGACTCTTCGTCGTCTCGTGCTGCTCCTCCTCCACGAACTCCCTTCCGCGCTTTAGGGAGCCTGACCGCTCGGTGTCCATCTTCTCTGGTTTAGAAGGAGATTTATTTCGTTTCTCCTTTGGGGAGGGCGAAACTTCCACCGTCGGCTCCTTGACTTTTGGCGGAGCTTTGGCGGGAGTTTTGGCGGGCGCCTTGACAGGTGATGGCGCCTTCCCTGGTGAAGGCGTTTTTGCCTTTTTCCTTGCCACCACCTGCCACTCGCCCTCCTTATTCGCTACTGGTGCAGGTGAAGGTGCTGAAGGTACTGAAGATGGAGGTGCCGGCTTTTCCTTTTCCGCCTGCTGCTTGGATGCCTGGGTGCCGGGGCCCGGCTTCTTATTCGTGCACGTCTTGGCCACGTGGTCCGCCGCCCCGCACACCCAACAGCAAGGCTTCCGGCCCTCAACGATCACAAATATGACCCTCTTTCGACACGTTAACACGTTGGGGATATCTTCCAGCGCCTTTTTTGACAGTGTGACCTGCAGGGACATGTCCCCTGTCAGGTATCCGGCTTTTGATCTTGCCGAGGAGACCTCGGCCACCCTTCCATACTTTGCGAAGAATGCACCCACATGGTCTTCAGTGATATCCATGGGGACACCATGCAAGGTTATCTTCAGCTTGCGTGTCCCCATGTACTCCGTTAACAGGATCATTTTGTCAGTCTCCAGGGTGACTCCGGCAAGCTGTTTGGCCTCCTCGGCCGTTCCAAGCAAGACATCCCAAGACGCGTTACTCCTCCTGGCCACGGCTTTTGCTCTAATGTTGAGCACCTTGATGGCCTCCTCCACGTTTTCTCGGCTAACTCCAACGACCTTCTTGGACTTGGGATCCTTAGTAATTAGCGTTATAATACGCGCCTCAATGTCCGCCAGTTCATCCGGCACCGACACCAATTCCGTGCCCTTGATGTATTTCTCATATTTTTCCTTCAATTTGTCATAATATTCTTCTCCTTTTTTCTCCAGGACCTTTCCTTTCTTCCACCCCGAGGTTGAAGGTTTCGGGGAACCAGGAGCTGCTGCTGTCGGTACCGGTAATGGTCCGGTTCCCGTTGCTGGTCCTTGTAAAGCTGCTGATGCTGGTATGGAGGGTGACTCCCGTGGCGGCAATTGCCAGTCACCCTCCTTTCCTCCCACCGAGGCCGTGGTGGGAGGAACGATCACCTCTGGCCTATCGGAGGCCATTGCCTCCTAAGAGGCTAAGCGCGAGACACCTGCCTCCGGTGTTTCGCGTCCTTCGCAGGTCGCTACTTTACGCAGCCCAAGCAATAAACTTGGGTGGAGACCACAATGCCACACTTGACCAAAGTAATAGTAAGTATCACTATGGAACAGATACTACACTTTGATCCAAACCAAACCGACCACGCAAACATAAAAAAGTCCAGTGGGGAAGGGCTGGTCATTATTTATTTGCAATAAATTACAAATTCTGGCACAAGGCCAACAAATGGGAGGGGGAACAAAAACTTGGGATGGTCTTCAGTAACTATCTTATACCTAGCTAATCCGATTCACGACCCATACATACGTTACAATTTTCTCATTCACCATAAAAATTTGTCCATCAACACTCATACCTATCAAGCACCAAAATACCGCAAAATCATACCGGGGACCTAAAAACGCCCCAAATGTAATTAAAAATTTGTTTATTTACAATATATACAATAGTGTACAAAAATAAATTTAAAACTTTATTCCTGAAATGACATGATGGGAAGGGGGAATGAAGAAACAAAAGTCCCCAAAACAAAAACAATTTCAAATGAATATATATACACAATGTTAGTAAGACCCAAACACACCTACATAATTAAAGAGGCCACTGTATTCTGCCATAAAAGGACAAAATCAAGCAGCTCTCTTTCTAAGGGGAATGGAGAAGCAGGGAACAAAAATAAATTGGACTGGAGAATATATAAGGCTGACCCAGCCGAGAGTGAAAACGGGACAAAATAATACTTGGACAATGGGAATCTCGAACTGGATCATAACAAAAGCAATGAAGCCGGGAACAGGCCAGGACAAACACATTCACTCACATTAACTAGGCACAAAAGAGACTTCTACCTTAACCACGGGCGGGGTTCCAAAGGAATCCACCCCGATGCAACTAGCAGATCTAAAAGAGAAAATCAAGGCTAGCCCCGGTCACGCGAACCAGGCTCGCTGCATATACCCACCTTTCGCTGAACTCTGTCGGGTGCAGCCGTTTTCCGTTCAGTTCTAATCTTAATTTTGAGCTGGTGCTCAAAATATCGGATTAGATCCTGATCCGAAAGACGACCGCCCCGCAAGACTTCCTCCAGACGCGTCATCCAAATCACCATTCTAGCCGTGGCCAGTAGCGACAGAAACACCATCCGCTTCACTCCAGAGTACGGGGGCGACACATTGTCCACAGCGTATGCGCGATCAATGAGCACAAGCTCCCGCGGCGCGATACGAGCAGTCAACTCGCCAACACGCGCCCACAACGGGCGAACGCGCGAACAATGGAAGAAGGCGTGCGCAGACGTCTCCTTAATTCCAAGGACGCAACGTTCACAATCTGGCAAATCCGCCAGGCCCATTGCGAAACGCTTGTCGTTGAGAGACAAACCATTCCGAGCCAATCGCCAGGTCAGAGAAAACTCAGAGTTGTTGAGCCAATCCGCACCTGGCGCCCAAGACCAATGAGAGCGATACTCCTCTCTCGACATGCCGAGCTTACTCCACAGTTCATCCTTCACGGCGCCCTCCACTAATCCCCGATAGAAGATTCTCCTAGGCCGTGAAAGGTCACTGGACCATGGAATGGCCCGAAGGGCCGTCAGACACTCGAGCAGGAATTTCGGCCGCCCCCAAGGCCTATTGCTAGTCCTTAGGAGCGGGGGAGTGATAGTGAGGCTAGGGAACATGTCCCTCACTACCCCCGCAAGCAACCGATCTTCCTCCAACGCGCGCCTGAGGAATGCCAACCTCGAAGCGAGCACGTGGCTCCTCAAGTGTGGCATCCCCAGACCCCCTTGACACGGACGGAGGCAACAGACTCCTTTGTCGACCATGTGTTTGCGTCCTCTCCAAAGACAGGAGAATAGCAAACGCTCGAGCGCCTTCTCATGATCGTCACAAAGGGGAAGTACAGACAGCCGGTAAAGCATTCTGGGAAAGAGGTATGTATTACACACCTCCGCCAGACCCTTCACGGAGAGACTCCGCCGACGCCAAATCTCGACCGACGCGCCGACCTTTGCCTGTACTTCTGACCAGTTTTTCTCCAACTGTAAGTCCGGACCGAACCAAACTCCGAGGAGCTTGACCGGCCCGTCCGTCCAGTCGAAGGGCCCCGGGAGGGAAACACCCTTCCAGGCACCTAACCGCAAGCCGGACGACTTGTCGCGGTTAATTCTGGCCCCTGTTACCTGTTCATACCGTTCAAGCGCCTTCTGTACCGCCCTTATGTCCCTGCGGGAGGACACAAAGGTCGTTACGTCATCGGCGTACGCGGAAACCCTGGCTCGAGCTCCTCCAGGGACAGCAATTCCACGCAGGACCGGACTGCACGTCTCGTCCCTTAGCCGGCGAAGGAGAGGCTCCAACGCCAGGACGTAAAGGAGAGGCGACAGTGGACAACCCTGTCGGACCGACCTAGACAGCGCGAAAGCGCTCGACAGCTTCCCGTTCACCTGTACCACAGCCTTGGGGGAGCGATACAGAAGGCTAATCCAGCGGCTGAAGTCGGGTTTGAATCCGGCGGCCTGCAGGACAGCAGCCAGGTAGCCATGGTCAATCCTATCAAATGCCTTGGACTGATCCAAATTGATCAGCGCGGCCTCTTCGTCGTCTTCTACACCCTCTACGATCGTGCGGATCAAGTGCAGGTTGCTCTGAATTGTTCGTCCCTTCACAGAACAAGTCTGATCCGGTTCCAACAGAGACTCGGCAACTAGCTGCAAGCGATTCGTCAGGATCTTGGCCAAAATCTTTAACTCTGTGTTTAGCAGAGTTATGGGCCTGTAATCATCTAATCCCCGCCCAACCTTCTTGCCTTTTCCCAACAGCGTGATCACGCCCCTGGTGATCCGACCGGGGATGGACCCCTGCCGAAACCAGTGGTTGAACACGACAGTCAAGAGCGGGACAAAAAGGTGCGACATCCTCAAGTACAATTCATAGGGCAAACCATCCAAACCTGGCGACTTGCCACTGCCGGTCTTCTTCAAAGCCGCGTAGACTTCGTCCTCCGTAATCTCCCCTTCGCAGCTAGCCGCTTCAGCCGGCAAAAGCCGGGGAAAGTCAGCCAAATAGCTGCGAAACTCCTCGTCACGGAGACCAGGCTCCTTGGTAAACCGGTGTTCGAAATGCTGCCGGAACGCCTCGCACATGTCGTCGGTGGACCGAAGGAGATGTCCCTCCGGGTCGCGCACCTTCTCGAATGTACCGATCGCCGGCCCGACGAATTTCTTCCTTGCGCAGTTCTGCGCCCATGTTCACAGCTTCGGAAGACATCTTGCTTAACTTAGCTCTAATTACCTGACCCATATAGCGCTCGCTAGTCGTGCGCCTCAGGGCCTCCCTGGCTAAGGCTATCTCTAGGGGATCCCCACCAGCCTCCGCCCGGGCGAAATTAGCACTAAGTGTCTTTGCCTCCGCAGCCTTATCTAGTTTGAGCCGCTGGCTATATTTGGTGGCGAAAGACCTAATGGAGTCCTTAAGGTTAACCCACCACTTATTCCCAATGACTCGCCCAATTAACGCCCGCTGAACTAGTTTTGTCAGCTGGTCACGAAAGTCCCGCCTGTCCAGTAAGGACTGATTGAACTTCCAATAACCAGCCAACCTAGGCCTAAAGTCTAACACCACACGGGCACAAACGAGTTTGTGGTCCGTGTAGCCTAGCCAGTGGAACGTTGGACATTCTAACGAAGTCTATGTCGGCCACTCTCACTAACATCCTATCCAGGTACGCAGATACCCGGGTAGAAGGCCAATTAAGCGCCCACGTCCACATACTCCCATCCGGATGATCGACCCGGTATCTATCGACGAGACCAAATTCGTCGATCAGATCAACCAGGCTACGATCATCATTCCTCCCGCTAGCGCCCCTCCCTCTATCCCATTTGGGGGTTAGGATGGCATTCCAGTCCCCAACTAAGATTAGCCGTGTTGAATGCACCATAAAGGGCTCCAACAGCCGAAAGAAAGAGACACGCTCACCTTGCTTATTGGGCGCATAAACCACAATCAGCCGGAACAATTTGCTTTTCACTGCAATATCGGCCACGATCAGCCGGCCCTCGGCACCGACATGGACAAGGTCAACCCTTCGCGTCCAGGGTACGCTTGACCAGCAAAGAAACACCTCTGGCTTGCCGGCTCCCATATGCTGAATAGACGACAAAGTCGTTAGACAGCACACAAGAGTCGACTTCGCAAACAAAGTGAGTCTCTTGGATCGCGGCCACATCCACGCCGAAGGACAAGAGGTCACGAAGCAGGCGAGCCGCCTTACCCCGATCCCTCAGGCCCTTCGCATTCAAGCTGGCTATCTTAATAGACATCTTTTAGTTCTGAAAAAGAAAAAACAAAGAACATGCAACAAAGGCACTAGTCGCATACGGGGTAGAAATCTCGGGCAGAGGGGACCCCGACGGACTGTCCTAGGGACCCTGTTCCTACATCGGACGTAATCCGTCCGTCTAGGACAATTCCGCCGACGTCCGTAGGGTAGTTTAGTTTTACCACCCTATATAAACTGGGGTGGAGCAAAACTGGGAACCGCCCCGCACAATTTTTGCTCATTTTTTTTAGGTCCGGAGTGTTCTCCTTGACCATACAAATATTGGAAAAATGTTTTTTTGCCATTGAAATGTGGTCCCAGACCCTCAGGTTGCCACCAGTATTCCTTATTAGGGTAATGACACCTGGGGCCTGGGGAAAGTTTCTCGGATTTTCTGTTGACATACCGTTGACCTTCTCCAGCCTCAACAAAGGCTTTAATAATTTGCGCCTTTGAGAAGACCATCCCGCCGCAATGTCCGGGTTCACTTTCAGAAGCTCATCCCCCTGGGGAAGGCCCTTTTTCTTTTTGTCCCGAGCGGGAGTGGGTACCGGAGAAGGGGAAGGGGTGGGAGTTGGTGAACGCGGCCTCAAGGGGGTCAACTTGAAGGTCGGGGACTGGGAAGCTTTTCGCGGGGAAGAGGGAAGGCTTCTCGCTTTTTCCGCGTATGAAGTCCTGGCCGGAGAAACCGGCAGCGAAACACACTTAGTTGACTTCCTCTCTCTGCTTCTCTCCCTGCTCCGGCTCCTTCTGCGACTCTTCGTCGTCTCGTGCTGCTCCTCCTCCACGAACTCCCTTCCGCGCTTCAGGGAGCCTGACCGCTCGGTGTCCATCTTCTCTGGTTTAGAAGGAGATTTATTTCGTTTCTCCTTTGGGGAGGGCGAAACTTCCACCGTCGGCTCCTTGACTTTTGGCGGAGCTTTGGCGGGAGTTTTGGCGGGCGCCTTGACAGGTGATGGCGCCTTCCCTGGTGAAGGCGTTTTTGCCTTTTTCCTTGCCACCACCTGCCACTCGCCCTCCTTATTCGCTACTGGTGCAGGTGAAGGTGCTGAAGGTACTGAAGATGGAGGTGCCGGCTTTTCCTTTTCCGCCTGCTGCTTGGATGCCTGGGTGCCGGGGCCCGGCTTCTTATTCGTGCACGTCTTGGCCACGTGGTCCGCCGCCCCGCACACCCAACAGCAAGGCTTCCGGCCCTCAACGATCACAAATATGACCCTCTTTCGACACGTTAACACGTTGGGGATATCTTCCAGCCGCCTTTTTTGACAGTGTGACCTGCAGGGACATGTCCCCTGTCAGGTATCCGGCTTTTGATCTTGCCGAGGAGACCTCGGCCACCCTTCCATACTTTGCGAAGAATGCACCCACATGGTCTTCAGTGATATCCATGGGGACACCATGCAAGGTTATCTTCAGCTTGCGTGTCCCCATGTACTCCGTTAACAGGATCATTTTGTCAGTCTCCAGGGTGACTCCGGCAAGCTGTTTGGCCTCCTCGGCCGTTCCAAGCAAGACATCCCAAGACGCGTTACTCCTCCTGGCCACGGCTTTTGCTCTAATGTTGAGCACCTTGATGGCCTCCTCCACGTTTTCTCGGCTAACTCCAACGACCTTCTTGGACTTGGGATCCTTAGTAATTAGCGTTATAATACGCGCCTCAATGTCCGCCAGTTCATCCGGCACCGACACCAATTCCGTGCCCTTGATGTATTTCTCATATTTTTCCTTCAATTTGTCATAATATTCTTCTCCTTTTTTCTCCAGGACCTTTCCTTTCTTCCACCCCGAGGTTGAAGGTTTCGGGGAACCAGGAGCTGCTGCTGTCGGTACCGGTAATGGTCCGGTTCCCGTTGCTGGTCCTTGTAAAGCTGCTGATGCTGGTATGGAGGGTGACTCCCGTGGCGGCAATTGCCAGTCACCCTCCTTTCCTCCCACCGAGGCCGTGGTGGGAGGAACGATCACCTCTGGCCTATCGGAGGCCATTGCCTCCTAAGAGGCTAAGCGCGAGACACCTGCCTCCGGTGTTTCGCGTCCTTCGCAGGTCGCTACTTTACGCAGCCCAAGCAATAAACTTGGGTGGAGACCACAATGCCACACTTGACCAAAGTAATAGTAAGTATCACTATGGAACAGATACTACACTTTGATCCAAACCAAACCGACCACGCAAACATAAAAAAGTCTGGGGGAAGGGCTGGTCATTATTTATTTGCAATAAATTACAAATTCTGGCACAAGGCCAACAAATGGGAGGGGGAACAAAAACTTGGGATGGTCTTCAGTAACTATCTTATACCTAGCTAATCCGATTCACGACCCATACATACGTTACAATTTTCTCATTCACCATAAAAATTTGTCCATCAACACTCATACCTATCAAGCACCAAAATACCGCAAAATCATACCAGGGACCTAAAAACACCCCAAATGTACATAAAAATTTCTGATTTTTACAATATATACAATAGTGTACAAAAATAAATTTAAAACTTTATTCCTGAAATGACATGATGGGGAGGGGGAATGAAGAAACAAAAGTCCCCAAAACAAAAACAATTTCAAATGAATATATATACACAATGTTAGTAAGACCCAAACACACCCACATAATTAAAGAGGCCACTGTATTCTGCCTTAAAAAAGGACAAAATCAAGCAGCTCTCTTTCTAAGGGGAATGGATAAGCAGGGGGCAAAAATAAATTGGACTGGAGAATGTATAAGGCTGACCCAGCCGAGAGTGAAAACGGGACAAAATAATACTTGGACAATGGGAATCTCGAACTGGATCATAACAAAAGCAATGAAGCCGGGAACAGGCCAGGACAAACACATTCACTCACATTAACTAGGCACAAAAGAGACTTCTACCTTAACCACGGGCGGGGTTCCAAAGGAATCCACCCCGATGCAACTAGCAGATCTAAAAGAGAAAATCAAGGCTAGCCCCGGTCACGCGAACCAGGCTCGCTGCATATACCCACCTTTCGCTGAACTCTGTCGGGTGCAGCCGTTTTCCGTTCAGTTCTAATCTTAATTTTGAGCTGGTGCTCAAAATATCGGATTAGATCCTGATCCGAAAGACGACCGCCCCGCAAGACTTCCTCCAGACGCGTCATCCAAATCACCATTCTAGCCGTGGCCAGTAGCGACAGAAACACCATCCGCTTCACTCCAGAGTACGGGGGCGACACATTGTCCACAGCGTATGCGCGATCAATGAGCACAAGCTCCCGCGGCGCGATACGAGCAGTCAACTCGCCGACACGCGCCCACAACGGGCGAACGCGCGCACAATGGAAGAAGGCGTGCGCAGACGTCTCCTTAATTCCAAGGACGCAACGTTCACAATCTGGCAAATCCGCCAGGCCCATTGCGAAACGCTTGTCGTTGAGAGACAAACCATTCCGAGCCAATCGCCAGGTCAGAGAAAACTCAGAGTTGTTGAGCCAATCCGCACCTGGCGCCCAAGACCAATGAGAGCGATACTCCTCTCTCGACATGCCGAGCTTACTCCACAGTTCATCCTTCACGGCGCCCTCCACTAATCCCCGATAGAAGATTCTCCTAGGCCGTGAAAGGTCACTGGACCATGGAATGGCCCGAAGGGCCGTCAGACATTCGAGCAGGAATTTCGGCCGCCCCCAAGGCCTATTGCTAGTCCTTAGGAGCGGGGGAGTGATAGTGAGGCTAGGGAACATGTCCCTCACTACCCCCGCAAGCAACCGATCTTCCTCCAACGCGCGCCTGAGGAATGCCAACCTCGAAGCGAGCACGTGGCTCCTCAAGTGTGGCATCCCCAGACCCCCTTGACACGGACGGAGGCAACAGACTCCTTTGTCGACCATGTGTTTGCGTCCTCTCCAAAGACAGGAGAATAGCAAACGCTCGAGCGCCTTCTCATGATCGTCACAAAGGGGAAGTACAGACAGCCGGTAAAGCATTCTGGGAAAGAGGTATGTATTACACACCTCCGCCAGACCCTTCACGGAGAGACTCCGCGACGCCAAATCTCGACCGACGCGCCGACCTTTGCCTGTACTTCTGACCAGTTTTTCTCCAACTGTAAGTCCGGACCGAACCAAACTCCGAGGAGCTTGACCGGCCCGTCCGTCCAGTCGAAGGGCCCCGGGAGGGAAACACCCTTCCAGGCACCTAACCGCAAGCCGGACGACTTGTCGCGGTTAATTCTGGCCCCTGTTACCTGTTCGTACCGTTCAAGCGCCTTCTGTACCGCCCTTATGTCCCTGCGGGAGGACACAAAGGTCGTTACGTCATCGGCGTACGCGGAAACCCTGGCTCGAGCTCCTCCAGGGACAGCAATTCCACGCAGGACCGGACTGCACGTCTCGTCCCTTAGCCGGCGAAGGAGAGGCTCCAACGCCAGGACGTAAAGGAGAGGCGACAGTGGACAACCCTGTCGGACCGACCTAGACAGCGCGAAAGCGCTCGACAGCTTCCCGTTCACCTGTACCACAGCCTTGGGGGAGCGATACAGAAGGCTAATCCAGCGGCTGAAGTCGGGTTTGAATCCGGCGGCCTGCAGGACAGCAGCCAGGTAGCCATGGTCAATCCTATCAAATGCCTTGGACTGATCCAAATTGATCAGCGCGGCCTCTTCGTCGTCTTCTACACCCTCTACGATCGTGCGGAATCAAGTGCAGGTTGCTCTGAATTGTTCGTCCCTTCACAGAACAAGTCTGATCCGGTTCCAACAGAGACTCGGCAACTAGCTGCAAGCGATTCGTCAGGATCTTGGCCAAAATCTTTAACTCTGTGTTTAGCAGAGTTATGGGCCTGTAATCATCTAATCCCCGCCCAACCTTCTTGCCTTTTCCCAACAGCGTGATCACGCCCCTGGTGATCCGACCGGGGATGGACCCCTGCCGAAACCAGTGGTTGAACACGACAGTCAAGAGCGGGACAAAAAGGTGCGACATCCTCAAGTACAATTCATAGGGCAAACCATCCAAACCTGGCGACTTGCCACTGCCGGTCTTCTTCAAAGCCGCGTAGACTTCGTCCTCCGTAATCTCCCCTTCGCAGCTAGCCGCTTCAGCCGGCAAAAGCCGGGGAAAGTCAGCCAAATAGCTGCGAAACTCCTCGTCACGGAGACCAGGCTCCTTGGTAAACCGGTGTTCGAAATGCTGCCGGAACGCCTCGCACATGTCGTCGGTGGACCGAAGGAGATGTCCCTCCGGGTCGCGCACTTCTCGAATGTACCGATCGCCGGCCCGACGAATTTCTTCCTTGCGCAGTTCTGCGCCCATGTTCACAGCTTCGGAAGACATCTTGCTTAACTTAGCTCTAATTACCTGACCCATATAGCGCTCGCTAGTCGTGCGCCTCAGGGCCTCCCTGGCTAAGGCTATCTCTAGGGGATCCCCACCAGCCTCCGCCCGGGCGAAATTAGCACTAAGTGTCTTTGCCTCCGCAGCCTTATCTAGTTTGAGCCGCTGGCTATATTTGGTGGCGAAAGACCTAATGGAGTCCTTAAGGTTAACCCACCACTTATTCCCAATGACTCGCCCAATTAACGCCCGCTGAACTAGTTTTGTCAGCTGGTCACGAAAGTCCCGCCTGTCCAGTAAGGACTGATTGAACTTCCAATAACCAGCCAACCTAGGCCTAAAGTCTAACACCACACGGGCACAAACGAGTTTGTGGTCCGTGTAGCCTAGCCAGTGGAACGTTGGACATTCTAAGAAGTCTATGTCGGCCACTCTCACTAACATCCTATCCAGGTACGCAGATACCCGGGTAGAAGGCCAATTAAGCGCCCACGTCCACATACTCCCATCCGGATGATCGACCCGGTATCTATCGACGAGACCAAATTCGTCGATCAGATCAACCAGGCTACGATCATCATTCCTCCCGCTAGCGCCCCTCCCTCTATCCCATTTGGGGGTTAGGATGGCATTCCAGTCCCCAACTAAGATTAGCCGTGTTGAATGCACCATAAAGGGCTCCAACAGCCGAAAGAAAGAGACACGCTCACCTTGCTTATTGGGCGCATAAACCACAATCAGCCGGAACAATTTGCTTTTCACTGCAATATCGGCCACGATCAGCCGGCCCTCGGCACCGACATGGACAAGGTCAACCTTCCGCGTCCAGGGTACGCTTGACCAGCAAAGAAACACCTCTGGCTTGCCGGCTCCCATATGCTGAATAGACGACAAAGTCGTTAGACAGCACACACGAGTCGACTTCGCAAACAAAGTGAGTCTCTTGGATCGCGGCCACATCCACGCCGAAGGACAAGAGGTCACGAAGCAGGCGAGCCGCCTTACCCCGATCCCTCAGGCCCTTCGCATTCAAGCTGGCTATCTTAATAGACATCTTTTAGTTCTGAAAAAGAAAAAACAAAGAACATGCAACAAAGGCACTAGTCGCATACGGGGTAGAAATCTCGGGCAGAGGGGACCCCGACGGACTGTCCTAGGGACCCTGTTCCTACATCGGACGTAATCCGTCCGTCTAGGACAATTCCGCCGACGTCCGTAGGGTAGTTTAGTTTTACCACCCTATATAAACTGGGGTGGAGCAAAACTGGGAACCGCCCCGCACAATTTTTGCTCATTTTTTTTAGGTCCGGAGTGTTCTCCTTGACCATACAAATATTGGAAAAATGTTTTTTTGCCATTGAAATGTGGTCCCAGACCCTCAGGTTGCCACCAGTATTCCTTATTAGGGTAATGACACCTGGGGCCTGGGGAAAGTTTCTCGGATTTTCTGTTGACATACCGTTGACCTTCTCCAGCCTCAACAAAGGCTTTAATAATTTGCGCCTTTGAGAAGACCATCCCGCCGCAATGTCCGGGTTCACTTTCAGAAGCTCATCCCCCTGGGGAGAAGGCCCTTTTTCTTTTTGTCCCGAGCGGGAGTGGGTACCGGAGAAGGGGAAGGGGTGGGAGTTGGTGAACGCGGCCTCAAGGGGGTCAACTTGAAGGTCGGGGACTGGGAAGCTTTTCGCGGGGAAGAGGGAAGGCTTCTCGCTTTTTCCGCGTATGAAGTCCTGGCCGGAGAAACCGGCAGCGAAACACACTTAGTTGACTTCCTCTCTCTGCTTCTCTCCCTGCTCCGGCTCCTTCTGCGACTCTTCGTCGTCTCGTGCTGCTCCTCCTCCACGAACTCCCTTCCGCGCTTTAGGGAGCCTGACCGCTCGGTGTCCATCTTCTCTGGTTTAGAAGGAGATTTATTTCGTTTCTCCTTTGGGGAGGGCGAAACTTCCACCGTCGGCTCCTTGACTTTTGGCGGAGCTTTGGCGGGAGTTTTGGCGGGCGCCTTGACAGGTGATGGCGCCTTCCCTGGTGAAGGCGTTTTTGCCTTTTTCCTTGCCACCACCTGCCACTCGCCCTCCTTATTCGCTACTGGTGCAGGTGAAGGTGCTGAAGGTACTGAAGATGGAGGTGCCGGCTTTTCCTTTTCCGCCTGCTGCTTGGATGCCTGGGTGCCGGGGGCCGGCTTCTTATTCGTGCACGTCTTGGCCACGTGGTCCGCCGCCCCGCACACCCAACAGCAAGGCTTCCGGCCCTCAACGATCACAAATATGACCCTCTTTCGACACGTTAACACGTTGGGGATATCTTCCACCGCCTTTTTTGACAGTGTGACCTGCAGGGACATGTCCCCTGTCAGGTATCCGGCTTTTGATCTTGCCGAGGAGACCTCGGCCACCCTTCCATACTTTGCGAAGAATGCACCCACATGGTCTTCAGTGATATCCATGGGGACACCATGCAAGGTTATCTTCAGCTTGCGTGTCCCCATGTACTCCGTTAACAGGATCATTTTGTCAGTCTCCAGGGTGACTCCGGCAAGCTGTTTGGCCTCCTCGGCCGTTCCAAGCAAGACATCCCAAGACGCGTTACTCCTCCTGGCCACGGCTTTTGCTCTAATGTTGAGCACCTTGATGGCCTCCTCCACGTTTTCTCGGCTAACTCCAACGACCTTCTTGGACTTGGGATCCTTAGTAATTAGCGTTATAATACGCGCCTCAATGTCCGCCAGTTCATCCGGCACCGACACCAATTCCGTGCCCTTGATGTATTTCTCATATTTTTCCTTCAATTTGTCATAATATTCTTCTCCTTTTTTCTCCAGGACCTTTCCTTTCTTCCACCCCGAGGTTGAAGGTTTCGGGGAACCAGGAGCTGCTGCTGTCGGTACCGGTAATGGTCCGGTTCCCGTTGCTGGTCCTTGTAAAGCTGCTGATGCTGGTATGGAGGGTGACTCCCGTGGCGGCAATTGCCAGTCACCCTCCTTTCCTCCCACCGAGGCCGTGGTGGGAGGAACGATCACATCTGGCCTATCGGAGGCCATTGCCTCCTAAGAGGCTAAGCGCGAGACACCTGCCTCCGGTGTTTCGCGTCCTTCGCAGGTCGCTACTTTACGCAGCCCAAGCAATAAACTTGGGTGGAGACCACAATGCCACACTTGACCAAAGTAATAGTAAGTATCACTATGGAACAGATACTACACTTTGATCCAAACCAAACCGACCACGCAAACATAAAAAAGTCCAGTGGGGAAGGGCTGGTCATTATTTATTTGCAATAAATTACAAATTCTGGCACAAGGCCAACAAATGGGAGGGGGAACAAAAACTTGGGATGGTCTTCAGTAACTATCTTATACCTAGCTAATCCGATTCACGACCCATACATACGTTACAATTTTCTCATTCACCATAAAAATTTGTCCATCAACACTCATACCTATCAAGCACCAAAATACCGCAAAATCATACCAGGGACCTAAAAACACCCCAAATGTACATAAAAATTTCTGATTTTTACAATATATACAATATCTTACAAAAATAAATTTAAAACTTTATTCATGAAATGACATGATGGGGAGGGGGAATGAAGAAACAAAAAACCCCAAAACAAAAAACAATTTCAAATGAATATATATACACAATGTTAGTAAGACCCAAACACACCCACATAATTAAAGAGGCCACTGTATTCTGCCTTAAAAAAGGACAAAATCAAGCAGCTCTCTTTCTAAGGGGAATGGATAAGCAGGGGGCAAAAATAAATTGGACTGGAGAATGTATAAGGCTGACCCAGCCGAGAGTGAAAACGGGACAAAATAATACTTGGACAATGGGAATCTCGAACTGGATCATAACAAAAGCAATGAAGCCGGGAACAGGCCAGGACAAACACATTCACTCACATTAACTAGGCACAAAAGAGACTTCTACCTTAACCACGGGCGGGGTTCCAAAGGAATCCACCCCGATGCAACTAGCAGATCTAAAAGAGAAAATCAAGGCTAGCCCCGGTCACGCGAACCAGGCTCGCTGCATATACCCACCTTTCGCTGAACTCTGTCGGGTGCAGCCGTTTCCGTTCAGTTCTAATCTTAATTTTGAGCTGGTGCTCAAAATATCGGATTAGATCCTGATCCGAAAGACGACCTCCCCGCAAGACTTCCTCCAGACGCGTCATCCAAATCACCATTCTAGCCGTGGCCAGTAGCGACAGAAACACCATCCGCTTCACTCCAGAGTACGGGGGCGACACATTGTCCACAGCGTATGCGCGATCAATGAGCACAAGCTCCCGCGGCGCGATACGAGCAGTCAACTCGCCAACACGCGCCCACAACGGGCGAACGCGCGCACAATGGAAGAAGGCGTGCGCAGACGTCTCCTTAATTCCAAGGACGCAACGTTCACAATCTGGCAAATCCGCCAGGCCCATTGCGAAACCGCTTGTCGTTGAGAGACAAACCATTCCGAGCCAATCGCCAGGTCAGAGAAAACTCAGAGTTGTTGAGCCAATCCGCACCTGGCGCCCAAGACCAATGAGAGCGATACTCCTCTCTCGACATGCCGAGCTTACTCCACAGTTCATCCTTCACGGCGCCCTCCACTAATCCCCGATAGAAGATTCTCCTAGGCCGTGAAAGGTCACTGGACCATGGAATGGCCCGAAGGGCCGTCAGACATTCGAGCAGGAATTTCGGCCGCCCCCAAGGCCTATTGCTAGTCCTTAGGAGCGGGGGAGTGATAGTGAGGCTAGGGAACATGTCCCTCACTACCCCCGCAAGCAACCGATCTTCCTCCAACGCGCGCCTGAGGAATGCCAACCTCGAAGCGAGCACGTGGCTCCTCAAGTGTGGCATCCCCAGACCCCCTTGACACGGACGGAGGCAACAGACTCCTTTGTCGACCATGTGTTTGCGTCCTCTCCAAAGACAGGAGAATAGCAAACGCTCGAGCGCCTTCTCATGATCGTCACAAAGGGGAAGTACAGACAGCCGGTAAAGCATTCTGGGAAAGAGGTATGTATTACACACCTCCGCCAGACCCTTCACGGAGAGACTCCGTCGACGCCAAATCTCGACCGACGCGCCGACCTTTGCCTGTACTTCTGACCAGTTTTTCTCCAACTGTAAGTCCGGACCGAACCAAACTCCGAGGAGCTTGACCGGCCCGTCCGTCCAGTCGAAGGGCCCCGGGAGGGAAACACCCTTCCAGGCACCTAACCGCAAGCCGGACGACTTGTCGCGGTTAATTCTGGCCCCTGTTACCTGTTCGTACCGTTCAAGCGCCTTCTGTACCGCCCTTATGTCCCTGCGGGAGGACACAAAGGTCGTTACGTCATCGGCGTACGCGGAAACCCTGGCTCGAGCTCCACCAGGGACAGCAATTCCACGCAGGACCGGACTGCACGTCTCGTCCCTTAGCCGGCGAAGGAGAGGCTCCAACGCCAGGACGTAAAGGAGAGGCGACAGTGGACAACCCTGTCGGACCGACCTAGACAGCGCGAAAGCGCTCGACAGCTTCCCGTTCACCTGTACCACAGCCTTGGGGGAGCGATACAGAAGGCTAATCCAGCGGCTGAAGTCGGGTTTGAATCCGGCGGCCTGCAGGACAGCAGCCAGGTAGCCATGGTCAATCCTATCAAATGCCTTGGACTGATCCAAATTGATCAGCGCGGCCTCTTCGTCGTCTTCTACACCCTCTACGATCGTGCGGAATCAAGTGCAGGTTGCTCTGAATTGTTCGTCCCTTCACAGAACAAGTCTGATCCGGTTCCAACAGAGACTCGGCAACTAGCTGCAAGCGATTCGTCAGGATCTTGGCCAAAATCTTTAACTCTGTGTTTAGCAGAGTTATGGGCCTGTAATCATCTAATCCCCGCCCAACCTTCTTGCCTTTTCCCAACAGCGTGATCACGCCCCTGGTGATCCGACCGGGGATGGACCCCTGCCGAAACCAGTGGTTGAACACGACAGTCAAGAGCGGGACAAAAAGGTGCGACATCCTCAAGTACAATTCATAGGGCAAACCATCCAAACCTGGCGACTTGCCACTGCCGGTCTTCTTCAAAGCCGCGTAGACTTCGTCCTCCGTAATCTCCCCTTCGCAGCTAGCCGCTTCAGCCGGCAAAAGCCGGGGAAAGTCAGCCAAATAGCTGCGAAACTCCTCGTCACGGAGACCAGGCTCCTTGGTAAACCGGTGTTCGAAATGCTGCCGGAACGCCTCGCACATGTCGTCGGTGGACCGAAGGAGATGCCCCTCCGGGTCGCGCACTTCTCGAATGTACCGATCGCCGGCCCGACGAATTTCTTCCTTGCGCAGTTCTGCGCCCATGTTCACAGCTTCGGAAGACATCTTGCTTAACTTAGCTCTAATTACCTGGACCCATATAGCGCTCGCTAGTCGTGCGCCTCAGGGCCTCCCTGGCTAAGGCTATCTCTAGGGGATCCCCACCAGCCTCCGCCCGGGCGAAATTAGCACTAAGTGTCTTTGCCTCCGCAGCCTTATCTAGTTTGAGCCGCTGGCTATATTTGGTGGCGAAAGACCTAATGGAGTCCTTAAGGTTAACCCACCACTTATTCCCAATGACTCGCCCAATTAACGCCCGCTGAACTAGTTTTGTCAGCTGGTCACGAAAGTCCCGCCTGTCCAGTAAGGACTGATTGAACTTCCAATAACCAGCCAACCTAGGCCTAAAGTCTAACACCACACGGGCACAAACGAGTTTGTGGTCCGTGTAGCCTAGCCAGTGGAACGTTGGACATTCTAAGAAGTCTATGTCGGCCACTCTCACTAACATCCTATCCAGGTACGCAGATACCCGGGTAGAAGGCCAATTAAGCGCCCACGTCCACATACTCCCATCCGGATGATCGACCCGGTATCTATCGACGAGACCAAATTCGTCGATCAGATCAACCAGGCTACGATCATCATTCCTCCCGCTAGCGCCCCTCCCTCTATCCCATTTGGGGGTTAGGATGGCATTCCAGTCCCCAACTAAGATTAGCCGTGTTGAATGCACCATAAAGGGCTCCAACAGCCGAAAGAAAGAGACACGCTCACCTTGCTTATTGGGCGCATAAACCACAATCAGCCGGAACAATTTGCTTTTCACTGCAATATCGGCCACGATCAGCCGGCCCTCGGCACCGACATGGACAAGGTCAACCCTCCGCGTCCAGGGTACGCTTGACCAGCAAAGAAACACCTCTGGCTTGCCGGCTCCCATATGCTGAATAGACGACAAAGTCGTTAGACAGCACACACGAGTCGACTTCGCAAACAAAGTGAGTCTCTTGGATCGCGGCCACATCCACGCCGAAGGACAAGAGGTCACGAAGCAGGCGAGCCGCCTTACCCCGATCCCTCAGGCCCTTCGCATTCAAGCTGGCTATCTTAATAGACATCTTTTAGTTCTGAAAAAGAAAAAACAAAGAACATGCAACAAAGGCACTAGTCGCATACGGGGTAGAAATCTCGGGCAGAGGGGACCCCGACGGACTGTCCTAGGGACCCTGTTCCTACATCGGACGTAATCCGTCCGTCTAGGACAATTCCGCCGACGTCCGTAGGGTAGTTTAGTTTTACCACCCTATATAAACTGGGGTGGAGCAAAACTGGGAACCGCCCCGCACAATTTTTGCTCATTTTTTTTAGGTCCGGAGTGTTCTCCTTGACCATACAAATATTGGAAAAATGTTTTTTTGCCATTGAAATGTGGTCCCAGACCCTCAGGTTGCCACCAGTATTCCTTATTAGGGTAATGACACCTGGGGCCTGGGGAAAGTTTCTCGGATTTTCTGTTGACATACCGTTGACCTTCTCCAGCCTCAACAAAGGCTTTAATAATTTGCGCCTTTGAGAAGACCATCCCGCCGCAATGTCCGGGTTCACTTTCAGAAGCTCATCCCCCTGGGGAAGGCCCTTTTTCTTTTTGTCCCGAGCGGGAGTGGGTACAGGAGAAGGGGAAGGGGTGGGAGTTGGTGAACGCGGCCTCAAGGGGGTCAACTTGAAGGTCGGGGACTGGGAAGCTTTTCGCGGGGAAGAGGGAAGGCTTCTCGCTTTTTCCGCGTATGAAGTCCTGGCCGGAGAAACCGGCAGCGAAACACACTTAGTTGACTTCCTCTCTCTGCTTCTCTCCCTGCTCCGGCTCCTTCTGCGACTCTTCGTCGTCTCGTGCTGCTCCTCCTCCACGAACTCCCTTCCGCGCTTTAGGGAGCCTGACCGCTCGGTGTCCATCTTCTCTGGTTTAGAAGGAGATTTATTTCGTTTCTCCTTTGGGGAGGGCGAAACTTCCACCGTCGGCTCCTTGACTTTTGGCGGAGCTTTGGCGGGAGTTTTGGCGGGCGCCTTGACAGGTGATGGCGCCTTCCCTGGTGAAGGCGTTTTTGCCTTTTTCCTTGCCACCACCTGCCACTCGCCCTCCTTATTCGCTACTGGTGCAGGTGAAGGTGCTGAAGGTACTGAAGATGGAGGTGCCGGCTTTTCCTTTTCCGCCTGCTGCTTGGATGCCTGGGTGCCGGGGGCCCGGCTTCTTATTCGTGCACGTCTTGGCCACGTGGTCCGCCGCCCCGCACACCCAACAGCAAGGCTTCCGGCCCTCAACGATCACAAATATGACCCTCTTTCGACACGTTAACACGTTGGGGATATCTTCCAGCGCCTTTTTTGACAGTGTGACCTGCAGGGACATGTCCCCTGTCAGGTATCCGGCTTTTGATCTTGCCGAGGAGACCTCGGCCACCCTTCCATACTTTGCGAAGAATGCACCCACATGGTCTTCAGTGATATCCATGGGGACACCATGCAAGGTTATCTTCAGCTTGCGTGTCCCCATGTACTCCGTTAACAGGATCATTTTGTCAGTCTCCAGGGTGACTCCGGCAAGCTGTTTGGCCTCCTCGGCCGTTCCAAGCAAGACATCCCAAGACGCGTTACTCCTCCTGGCCACGGCTTTTGCTCTAATGTTGAGCACCTTGATGGCCTCCTCCACGTTTTCTCGGCTAACTCCAACGACCTTCTTGGACTTGGGATCCTTAGTAATTAGCGTTATAATACGCGCCTCAATGTCCGCCAGTTCATCCGGCACCGACACCAATTCCGTGCCCTTGATGTATTTCTCATATTTTTCCTTCAATTTGTCATAATATTCTTCTCCTTTTTTCTCCAGGACCTTTCCTTTCTTCCACCCCGAGGTTGAAGGTTTCGGGGAACCAGGAGCTGCTGCTGTCGGTACCGGTAATGGTCCGGTTCCCGTTGCTGGTCCTTGTAAAGCTGCTGATGCTGGTATGGAGGGTGACTCCCGTGGCGGTAATTGCCAGTCACCCTCCTTTCCTCCCACCGAGGCCGTGGTGGGAGGAACGATCACCTCTGGCCTATCGGAGGCCATTGCCTCCTAAGAGGCTAAGCGCGAGACACCTGCCTCCGGTGTTTCGCGTCCTTCGCAGGTCGCTACTTTACGCAGCCCAAGCAATAAACTTGGGTGGAGACCACAATGCCACACTTGACCAAAGTAATAGTAAGTATCACTATGGAACAGATACTACACTTTGATCCAAACCAAACCGACCACGCAAACATAAAAAAGTCCAGTGGGGAAGGGCTGGTCATTATTTATTTGCAATAAATTACAAATTCTGGCACAAGGCCAACAAATGGGAGGGGGAACAAAAACTTGGGATGGTCTTCAGTAACTATCTTATACCTAGCTAATCCGATTCACGACCCATACATACGTTACAATTTTCTCATTCACCATAAAAATTTGTCCATCAACACTCATACCTATCAAGCACCAAAATACCGCAAAATCATACCGGGGACCTAAAAACGCCCCAAATGTAATTAAAACTTTGTTTATTTACAATATATACAATAGTGTACAAAAATAAATTTAAAACTTTATTCATGAAATGACATGATGGGAAGGGGGAATGAAGAAACAAAAAATCCCCAAAACAAAAGACAATTTCAAATGAATATATATACACAATGTTAGTAAGACCCAAACACACCTACATAATTAAAGAGGCCACTGTATTCTGCCATAAAAGGACAAAATCAAGCAGCTCTCTTTCTAAGGGGAATGGAGAAGCAGGGAACAAAAATAAATTGGACTGGAGAATATATAAGGCTGACCCAGCCGAGAGTGAAAACGGGACAAAATAATACTTGGACAATGGGAATCTCGAACTGGATCATAACAAAAGCAATGAAGCCGGGAACAGGCCAGGACAAACACATTCACTCACATTAACTAGGCACAAAAGAGACTTCTACCTTAACCACGGGCGGGGTTCCAAAGGAATCCACCCCGATGCAACTAGCAGATCTAAAAGAGAAAATCAAGGCTAGCCCCGGTCACGCGAACCAGGCTCGCTGCATATACCCACCTTTCGCTGAACTCTGTCGGGTGCAGCCGTTTCCGTTCAGTTCTAATCTTAATTTTGAGCTGGTGCTCAAAATATCGGATTAGATCCTGATCCGAAAGACGACCTCCCCGCAAGACTTCCTCCAGACGCGTCATCCAAATCACCATTCTAGCCGTGGCCAGTAGCGACAGAAACACCATCCGCTTCACTCCAGAGTACGGGGGCGACACATTGTCCACAGCGTATGCGCGATCAATGAGCACAAGCTCCCGCGGCGCGATACGAGCAGTCAACTCGCCAACACGCGCCCACAACGGGCGAACGCGCGAACAATGGAAGAAGGCGTGCGCAGACGTCTCCTTAATTCCAAGGACGCAACGTTCACAATCTGGCAAATCCGCCAGGCCCATTGCGAAACCGCTTGTCGTTGAGAGACAAACCATTCCGAGCCAATCGCCAGGTCAGAGAAAACTCAGAGTTGTTGAGCCAATCCGCACCTGGCGCCCAAGACCAATGAGAGCGATACTCCTCTCTCGACATGCCGAGCTTACTCCACAGTTCATCCTTCACGGCGCCCTCCACTAATCCCCGATAGAAGATTCTCCTAGGCCGTGAAAGGTCACTGGACCATGGAATGGCCCGAAGGGCCGTCAGACACTCGAGCAGGAATTTCGGCCGCCCCCAAGGCCTATTGCTAGTCCTTAGGAGCGGGGGAGTGATAGTGAGGCTAGGGAACATGTCCCTCACTACCCCCGCAAGCAACCGATCTTCCTCCAACGCGCGCCTGAGGAATGCCAACCTCGAAGCGAGCACGTGGCTCCTCAAGTGTGGCATCCCCAGACCCCCTTGACACGGACGGAGGCAACAGACTCCTTTGTCGACCATGTGTTTGCGTCCTCTCCAAAGACAGGAGAATAGCAAACGCTCGAGCGCCTTCTCATGATCGTCACAAAGGGGAAGTACAGACAGCCGGTAAAGCATTCTGGGAAAGAGGTATGTATTACACACCTCCGCCAGACCCTTCACGGAGAGACTCCGTCCGACGCCAAATCTCGACCGACGCGCCGACCTTTGCCTGTACTTCTGACCAGTTTTTCTCCAACTGTAAGTCCGGACCGAACCAAACTCCGAGGAGCTTGACCGGCCCGTCCGTCCAGTCGAAGGGCCCCGGGAGGGAAACACCCTTCCAGGCACCTAACCGCAAGCCGGACGACTTGTCGCGGTTAATTCTGGCCCCTGTTACCTGTTCATACCGTTCAAGCGCCTTCTGTACCGCCCTTATGTCCCTGCGGGAGGACACAAAGGTCGTTACGTCATCGGCGTACGCGGAAACCCTGGCTCGAGCTCCTCCAGGGACAGCAATTCCACGCAGGACCGGACTGCACGTCTCGTCCCTTAGCCGGCGAAGGAGAGGCTCCAACGCCAGGACGTAAAGGAGAGGCGACAGTGGACAACCCTGTCGGACCGACCTAGACAGCGCGAAAGCGCTCGACAGCTTCCCGTTCACCTGTACCACAGCCTTGGGGGAGCGATACAGAAGGCTAATCCAGCGGCTGAAGTCGGGTTTGAATCCGGCGGCCTGCAGGACAGCAGCCAGGTAGCCATGGTCAATCCTATCAAATGCCTTGGACTGATCCAAATTGATCAGCGCGGCCTCTTCGTCGTCTTCTACACCCTCTACGATCGTGCGGATCAAGTGCAGGTTGCTCTGAATTGTTCGTCCCTTCACAGAACAAGTCTGATCCGGTTCCAACAGAGACTCGGCAACTAGCTGCAAGCGATTCGTCAGGATCTTGGCCAAAATCTTTAACTCTGTGTTTAGCAGAGTTATGGGCCTGTAATCATCTAATCCCCGCCCAACCTTCTTGCCTTTTCCCAACAGCGTGATCACGCCCCTGGTGATCCGACCGGGGATGGACCCCTGCCGAAACCAGTGGTTGAACACGACAGTCAAGAGCGGGACAAAAAGGTGCGACATCCTCAAGTACAATTCATAGGGCAAACCATCCAAACCTGGCGACTTGCCACTGCCGGTCTTCTTCAAAGCCGCGTAGACTTCGTCCTCCGTAATCTCCCCTTCGCAGCTAGCCGCTTCAGCCGGCAAAAGCCGGGGAAAGTCAGCCAAATAGCTGCGAAACTCCTCGTCACGGAGACCAGGCTCCTTGGTAAACCGGTGTTCGAAATGCTGCCGGAACGCCTCGCACATGTCGTCGGTGGACCGAAGGAGATGTCCCTCCGGGTCGCGCACCTTCTCGAATGTACCGATCGCCGGCCCGACGAATTTCTTCCTTGCGCAGTTCTGCGCCCATGTTCACAGCTTCGGAAGACATCTTGCTTAACTTAGCTCTAATTACCTGACCCATATAGCGCTCGCTAGTCGTGCGCCTCAGGGCCTCCCTGGCTAAGGCTATCTCTAGGGGATCCCCACCAGCCTCCGCCCGGGCGAAATTAGCACTAAGTGTCTTTGCCTCCGCAGCCTTATCTAGTTTGAGCCGCTGGCTATATTTGGTGGCGAAAGACCTAATGGAGTCCTTAAGGTTAACCCACCACTTATTCCCAATGACTCGCCCAATTAACGCCCGCTGAACTAGTTTTGTCAGCTGGTCACGAAAGTCCCGCCTGTCCAGTAAGGACTGATTGAACTTCCAATAACCAGCCAACCTAGGCCTAAAGTCTAACACCACACGGGCACAAACGAGTTTGTGGTCCGTGTAGCCTAGCCAGTGGAACGTTGGACATTCTAACGAAGTCTATGTCGGCCACTCTCACTAACATCCTATCCAGGTACGCAGATACCCGGGTAGAAGGCCAATTAAGCGCCCACGTCCACATACTCCCATCCGGATGATCGACCCGGTATCTATCGACGAGACCAAATTCGTCGATCAGATCAACCAGGCTACGATCATCATTCCTCCCGCTAGCGCCCCTCCCTCTATCCCATTTGGGGGTTAGGATGGCATTCCAGTCCCCAACTAAGATTAGCCGTGTTGAATGCACCATAAAGGGCTCCAACAGCCGAAAGAAAGAGACACGCTCACCTTGCTTATTGGGCGCATAAACCACAATCAGCCGGAACAATTTGCTTTTCACTGCAATATCGGCCACGATCAGCCGGCCCTCGGCACCGACATGGACAAGGTCAACCCTTCGCGTCCAGGGTACGCTTGACCAGCAAAGAAACACCTCTGGCTTGCCGGCTCCCATATGCTGAATAGACGACAAAGTCGTTAGACAGCACACACGAGTCGACTTCGCAAACAAAGTGAGTCTCTTGGATCGCGGCCACATCCACGCCGAAGGACAAGAGGTCACGAAGCAGGCGAGCCGCCTTACCCCGATCCCTCAGGCCCTTCGCATTCAAGCTGGCTATCTTAATAGACATCTTTTAGTTCTGAAAAAGAAAAAACAAAGAACATGCAACAAAGGCACTAGTCGCATACGGGGTAGAAATCTCGGGCAGAGGGGACCCCGACGGACTGTCCTAGGGACCCTGTTCCTACATCGGACGTAATCCGTCCGTCTAGGACAATTCCGCCGACGTCCGTAGGGTAGTTTAGTTTTACCACCCTATATAAACTGGGGTGGAGCAAAACTGGGAACCGCCCCGCACAATTTTTGCTCATTTTTTTTAGGTCCGGAGTGTTCTCCTTGACCATACAAATATTGGAAAAATGTTTTTTTGCCATTGAAATGTGGTCCCAGACCCTCAGGTTGCCACCAGTATTCCTTATTAGGGTAATGACACCTGGGGCCTGGGGAAAGTTTCTCGGATTTTCTGTTGACATACCGTTGACCTTCTCCAGCCTCAACAAAGGCTTTAATAATTTGCGCCTTTGAGAAGACCATCCCGCCGCAATGTCCGGGTTCACTTTCAGAAGCTCATCCCCCTGGGGAAGGCCCTTTTTCTTTTTGTCCCGAGCGGGAGTGGGTACCGGAGAAGGGGAAGGGGTGGGAGTTGGTGAACGCGGCCTCAAGGGGGTCAACTTGAAGGTCGGGGACTGGGAAGCTTTTCGCGGGGAAGAGGGAAGGCTTCTCGCTTTTTCCGCGTATGAAGTCCTGGCCGGAGAAACCGGCAGCGAAACACACTTAGTTGACTTCCTCTCTCTGCTTCTCTCCCTGCTCCGGCTCCTTCTGCGACTCTTCGTCGTCTCGTGCTGCTCCTCCTCCACGAACTCCCTTCCGCGCTTCAGGGAGCCTGACCGCTCGGTGTCCATCTTCTCTGGTTTAGAAGGAGATTTATTTCGTTTCTCCTTTGGGGAGGGCGAAACTTCCACCGTCGGCTCCTTGACTTTTGGCGGAGCTTTGGCGGGAGTTTTGGCGGGCGCCTTGACAGGTGATGGCGCCTTCCCTGGTGAAGGCGTTTTTGCCTTTTTCCTTGCCACCACCTGCCACTCGCCCTCCTTATTCGCTACTGGTGCAGGTGAAGGTGCTGAAGGTACTGAAGATGGAGGTGCCGGCTTTTCCTTTTCCGCCTGCTGCTTGGATGCCTGGGTGCCGGGGCCCGGCTTCTTATTCGTGCACGTCTTGGCCACGTGGTCCGCCGCCCCGCACACCCAACAGCAAGGCTTCCGGCCCTCAACGATCACAAATATGACCCTCTTTCGACACGTTAACACGTTGGGGATATCTTCCAGCCGCCTTTTTTGACAGTGTGACCTGCAGGGACATGTCCCCTGTCAGGTATCCGGCTTTTGATCTTGCCGAGGAGACCTCGGCCACCCTTCCATACTTTGCGAAGAATGCACCCACATGGTCTTCAGTGATATCCATGGGGACACCATGCAAGGTTATCTTCAGCTTGCGTGTCCCCATGTACTCCGTTAACAGGATCATTTTGTCAGTCTCCAGGGTGACTCCGGCAAGCTGTTTGGCCTCCTCGGCCGTTCCAAGCAAGACATCCCAAGACGCGTTACTCCTCCTGGCCACGGCTTTTGCTCTAATGTTGAGCACCTTGATGGCCTCCTCCACGTTTTCTCGGCTAACTCCAACGACCTTCTTGGACTTGGGATCCTTAGTAATTAGCGTTATAATACGCGCCTCAATGTCCGCCAGTTCATCCGGCACCGACACCAATTCCGTGCCCTTGATGTATTTCTCATATTTTTCCTTCAATTTGTCATAATATTCTTCTCCTTTTTTCTCCAGGACCTTTCCTTTCTTCCACCCCGAGGTTGAAGGTTTCGGGGAACCAGGAGCTGCTGCTGTCGGTACCGGTAATGGTCCGGTTCCCGTTGCTGGTCCTTGTAAAGCTGCTGATGCTGGTATGGAGGGTGACTCCCGTGGCGGCAATTGCCAGTCACCCTCCTTTCCTCCCACCGAGGCCGTGGTGGGAGGAACGATCACCTCTGGCCTATCGGAGGCCATTGCCTCCTAAGAGGCTAAGCGCGAGACACCTGCCTCCGGTGTTTCGCGTCCTTCGCAGGTCGCTACTTTACGCAGCCCAAGCAATAAACTTGGGTGGAGACCACAATGCCACACTTGACCAAAGTAATAGTAAGTATCACTATGGAACAGATACTACACTTTGATCCAAACCAAACCGACCACGCAAACATAAAAAAGTCTGGGGGAAGGGCTGGTCATTATTTATTTGCAATAAATTACAAATTCTGGCACAAGGCCAACAAATGGGAGGGGGAACAAAAACTTGGGATGGTCTTCAGTAACTATCTTATACCTAGCTAATCCGATTCACGACCCATACATACGTTACAATTTTCTCATTCACCATAAAAATTTGTCCATCAACACTCATACCTATCAAGCACCAAAATACCGCAAAATCATACCGGGGACCTAAAAACACCCCAAATGTACATAAAAATTTCTGATTTTTACAATATATACAATAGTGTACAAAAATAAATTTAAAACTTTATTCCTGAAATGACATGATGGGAAGGGGGAATGAAGAAACAAAAGTCCCCAAAACAAAAACAATTTCAAATGAATATATATACACAATGTTAGTAAGACCCAAACACACCCACATAATTAAAGAGGCCACTGTATTCTGCCTTAAAAAAGGACAAAATCAAGCAGCTCTCTTTCTAAGGGGAATGGATAAGCAGGGGGCAAAAATAAATTGGACTGGAGAATGTATAAGGCTGACCCAGCCGAGAGTGAAAACGGGACAAAATAATACTTGGACAATGGGAATCTCGAACTGGATCATAACAAAAGCAATGGAAGCCGGGAACAGGCCAGGACAAACACATTCACTCACATTAACTAGGCACAAAAGAGACTTCTACCTTAACCACGGGCGGGGTTCCAAAGGAATCCACCCCGATGCAACTAGCAGATCTAAAAGAGAAAATCAAGGCTAGCCCCGGTCACGCGAACCAGGCTCGCCTGCATATACCCACCTTTCGCTGAACTCTGTCGGGTGCAGCCGTTTTCCGTTCAGTTCTAATCTTAATTTTGAGCTGGTGCTCAAAATATCGGATTAGATCCTGATCCGAAAGACGACCGCCCCGCAAGACTTCCTCCAGACGCGTCATCCAAATCACCATTCTAGCCGTGGCCAGTAGCGACAGAAACACCATCCGCTTCACTCCAGAGTACGGGGGCGACACATTGTCCACAGCGTATGCGCGATCAATGAGCACAAGCTCCCGCGGCGCGATACGAGCAGTCAACTCGCCGACACGCGCCCACAACGGGCGAACGCGCGAACAATGGAAGAAGGCGTGCGCAGACGTCTCCTTAATTCCAAGGACGCAACGTTCACAATCTGGCAAATCCGCCAGGCCCATTGCGAAACGCTTGTCGTTGAGAGACAAACCATTCCGAGCCAATCGCCAGGTCAGAGAAAACTCAGAGTTGTTGAGCCAATCCGCACCTGGCGCCCAAGACCAATGAGAGCGATACTCCTCTCTCGACATGCCGAGCTTACTCCACAGTTCATCCTTCACGGCGCCCTCCACTAATCCCCGATAGAAGATTCTCCTAGGCCGTGAAAGGTCACTGGACCATGGAATGGCCCGAAGGGCCGTCAGACATTCGAGCAGGAATTTCGGCCGCCCCCAAGGCCTATTGCTAGTCCTTAGGAGCGGGGGAGTGATAGTGAGGCTAGGGAACATGTCCCTCACTACCCCCGCAAGCAACCGATCTTCCTCCAACGCGCGCCTGAGGAATGCCAACCTCGAAGCGAGCACGTGGCTCCTCAAGTGTGGCATCCCCAGACCCCCTTGACACGGACGGAGGCAACAGACTCCTTTGTCGACCATGTGTTTGCGTCCTCTCCAAAGACAGGAGAATAGCAAACGCTCGAGCGCCTTCTCATGATCGTCACAAAGGGGAAGTACAGACAGCCGGTAAAGCATTCTGGGAAAGAGGTATGTATTACACACCTCCGCCAGACCCTTCACGGAGAGACTCCGCCGACGCCAAATCTCGACCGACGCGCCGACCTTTGCCTGTACTTCTGACCAGTTTTTCTCCAACTGTAAGTCCGGACCGAACCAAACTCCGAGGAGCTTGACCGGCCCGTCCGTCCAGTCGAAGGGCCCCGGGAGGGAAACACCCTTCCAGGCACCTAACCGCAAGCCGGACGACTTGTCGCGGTTAATTCTGGCCCCTGTTACCTGTTCGTACCGTTCAAGCGCCTTCTGTACCGCCCTTATGTCCCTGCGGGAGGACACAAAGGTCGTTACGTCATCGGCGTACGCGGAAACCCTGGCTCGAGCTCCTCCAGGGACAGCAATTCCACGCAGGACCGGACTGCACGTCTCGTCCCTTAGCCGGCGAAGGAGAGGCTCCAACGCCAGGACGTAAAGGAGAGGCGACAGTGGACAACCCTGTCGGACCGACCTAGACAGCGCGAAAGCGCTCGACAGCTTCCCGTTCACCTGTACCACAGCCTTGGGGGAGCGATACAGAAGGCTAATCCAGCGGCTGAAGTCGGGTTTGAATCCGGCGGCCTGCAGGACAGCAGCCAGGTAGCCATGGTCAATCCTATCAAATGCCTTGGACTGATCCAAATTGATCAGCGCGGCCTCTTCGTCGTCTTCTACACCCTCTACGATCGTGCGGAATCAAGTGCAGGTTGCTCTGAATTGTTCGTCCCTTCACAGAACAAGTCTGATCCGGTTCCAACAGAGACTCGGCAACTAGCTGCAAGCGATTCGTCAGGATCTTGGCCAAAATCTTTAACTCTGTGTTTAGCAGAGTTATGGGCCTGTAATCATCTAATCCCCGCCCAACCTTCTTGCCTTTTCCCAACAGCGTGATCACGCCCCTGGTGATCCGACCGGGGATGGACCCCTGCCGAAACCAGTGGTTGAACACGACAGTCAAGAGCGGGACAAAAAGGTGCGACATCCTCAAGTACAATTCATAGGGCAAACCATCCAAACCTGGCGACTTGCCACTGCCGGTCTTCTTCAAAGCCGCGTAGACTTCGTCCTCCGTAATCTCCCCTTCGCAGCTAGCCGCTTCAGCCGGCAAAAGCCGGGGAAAGTCAGCCAAATAGCTGCGAAACTCCTCGTCACGGAGACCAGGCTCCTTGGTAAACCGGTGTTCGAAATGCCTGCCGGAACGCCTCGCACATGTCGTCGGTGGACCGAAGGAGATGTCCCTCCGGGTCGCGCACCTCTCGAATGTACCGATCGCCGGCCCGACGAATTTCTTCCTTGCGCAGTTCTGCGCCCATGTTCACAGCTTCGGAAGACATCTTGCTTAACTTAGCTCTAATTACCTGACCCATATAGCGCTCGCTAGTCGTGCGCCTCAGGGCCTCCCTGGCTAAGGCTATCTCTAGGGGATCCCCACCAGCCTCCGCCCGGGCGAAATTAGCACTAAGTGTCTTTGCCTCCGCAGCCTTATCTAGTTTGAGCCGCTGGCTATATTTGGTGGCGAAAGACCTAATGGAGTCCTTAAGGTTAACCCACCACTTATTCCCAATGACTCGCCCAATTAACGCCCGCTGAACTAGTTTTGTCAGCTGGTCACGAAAGTCCCGCCTGTCCAGTAAGGACTGATTGAACTTCCAATAACCAGCCAACCTAGGCCTAAAGTCTAACACCACACGGGCACAAACGAGTTTGTGGTCCGTGTAGCCTAGCCAGTGGAACGTTGGACATTCTAAGAAGTCTATGTCGGCCACTCTCACTAACATCCTATCCAGGTACGCAGATACCCGGGTAGAAGGCCAATTAAGCGCCCACGTCCACATACTCCCATCCGGATGATCGACCCGGTATCTATCGACGAGACCAAATTCGTCGATCAGATCAACCAGGCTACGATCATCATTCCTCCCGCTAGCGCCCCTCCCTCTATCCCATTTGGGGGTTAGGATGGCATTCCAGTCCCCAACTAAGATTAGCCGTGTTGAATGCACCATAAAGGGCTCCAACAGCCGAAAGAAAGAGACACGCTCACCTTGCTTATTGGGCGCATAAACCACAATCAGCCGGAACAATTTGCTTTTCACTGCAATATCGGCCACGATCAGCCGGCCCTCGGCACCGACATGGACAAGGTCAACCTTCGCGTCCAGGGTACGCTTGACCAGCAAAGAAACACCTCTGGCTTGCCGGCTCCCATATGCTGAATAGACGACAAAGTCGTTAGACAGCACACAAGAGTCGACTTCGCAAACAAAGTGAGTCTCTTGGATCGCGGCCACATCCACGCCGAAGGACAAGAGGTCACGAAGCAGGCGAGCCGCCTTACCCCGATCCCTCAGGCCCTTCGCATTCAAGCTGGCTATCTTAATAGACATCTTTTAGTTCTGAAAAAGAAAAAACAAAGAACATGCAACAAAGGCACTAGTCGCATACGGGGTAGAAATCTCGGGCAGAGGGGACCCCGACGGACTGTCCTAGGGACCCTGTTCCTACATCGGACGTAATCCGTCCGTCTAGGACAATTCCGCCGACGTCCGTAGGGTAGTTTAGTTTTACCACCCTATATAAACTGGGGTGGAGCAAAACTGGGAACCGCCCCGCACAATTTTTGCTCATTTTTTTTAGGTCCGGAGTGTTCTCCTTGACCATACAAATATTGGAAAAATGTTTTTTTGCCATTGAAATGTGGTCCCAGACCCTCAGGTTGCCACCAGTATTCCTTATTAGGGTAATGACACCTGGGGCCTGGGGAAAGTTTCTCGGATTTTCTGTTGACATACCGTTGACCTTCTCCAGCCTCAACAAAGGCTTTAATAATTTGCGCCTTTGAGAAGACCATCCCGCCGCAATGTCCGGGTTCACTTTCAGAAGCTCATCCCCCTGGGGAAGGCCCTTTTTCTTTTTGTCCCGAGCGGGAGTGGGTACAGGAGAAGGGGAAGGGGTGGGAGTTGGTGAACGCGGCCTCAAGGGGGTCAACTTGAAGGTCGGGGACTGGGAAGCTTTTCGCGGGGAAGAGGGAAGGCTTCTCGCTTTTTCCGCGTATGAAGTCCTGGCCGGAGAAACCGGCAGCGAAACACACTTAGTTGACTTCCTCTCTCTGCTTCTCTCCCTGCTCCGGCTCCTTCTGCGACTCTTCGTCGTCTCGTGCTGCTCCTCCTCCACGAACTCCCTTCCGCGCTTTAGGGAGCCTGACCGCTCGGTGTCCATCTTCTCTGGTTTAGAAGGAGATTTATTTCGTTTCTCCTTTGGGGAGGGCGAAACTTCCACCGTCGGCTCCTTGACTTTTGGCGGAGCTTTGGCGGGAGTTTTGGCGGGCGCCTTGACAGGTGATGGCGCCTTCCCTGGTGAAGGCGTTTTTGCCTTTTTCCTTGCCACCACCTGCCACTCGCCCTCCTTATTCGCTACTGGTGCAGGTGAAGGTGCTGAAGGTACTGAAGATGGAGGTGCCGGCTTTTCCTTTTCCGCCTGCTGCTTGGATGCCTGGGTGCCGGGGGCCGGCTTCTTATTCGTGCACGTCTTGGCCACGTGGTCCGCCGCCCCGCACACCCAACAGCAAGGCTTCCGGCCCTCAACGATCACAAATATGACCCTCTTTCGACACGTTAACACGTTGGGGATATCTTCCACCGCCTTTTTTGACAGTGTGACCTGCAGGGACATGTCCCCTGTCAGGTATCCGGCTTTTGATCTTGCCGAGGAGACCTCGGCCACCCTTCCATACTTTGCGAAGAATGCACCCACATGGTCTTCAGTGATATCCATGGGGACACCATGCAAGGTTATCTTCAGCTTGCGTGTCCCCATGTACTCCGTTAACAGGATCATTTTGTCAGTCTCCAGGGTGACTCCGGCAAGCTGTTTGGCCTCCTCGGCCGTTCCAAGCAAGACATCCCAAGACGCGTTACTCCTCCTGGCCACGGCTTTTGCTCTAATGTTGAGCACCTTGATGGCCTCCTCCACGTTTTCTCGGCTAACTCCAACGACCTTCTTGGACTTGGGATCCTTAGTAATTAGCGTTATAATACGCGCCTCAATGTCCGCCAGTTCATCCGGCACCGACACCAATTCCGTGCCCTTGATGTATTTCTCATATTTTTCCTTCAATTTGTCATAATATTCTTCTCCTTTTTTCTCCAGGACCTTTCCTTTCTTCCACCCCGAGGTTGAAGGTTTCGGGGAACCAGGAGCTGCTGCTGTCGGTACCGGTAATGGTCCGGTTCCCGTTGCTGGTCCTTGTAAAGCTGCTGATGCTGGTATGGAGGGTGACTCCCGTGGCGGCAATTGCCAGTCACCCTCCTTTCCTCCCACCGAGGCCGTGGTGGGAGGAACGATCACATCTGGCCTATCGGAGGCCATTGCCTCCTAAGAGGCTAAGCGCGAGACACCTGCCTCCGGTGTTTCGCGTCCTTCGCAGGTCGCTACTTTACGCGGCCCAAGCTATAAACTTGGGTGGAGACCACAATGCCACACTTGACCAAAGCAATAGTAAGTATCACAGTGGAACAGATACTACACTTTGATCCAAACCAAACCGACCACACAAACATAAAAAAGTCCAGTGGGGGAAGGGCTGGTCATTATTTATTTGCAATAAATTACAAATTCTGGCACAAGGCCAACAAATGGGAGAACAAAAA
Source organism: Ascarosepion bandense (assembly GCA_037127315.1). NCBI lineage: Eukaryota > Metazoa > Mollusca > Cephalopoda > Sepiida > Sepiidae > Ascarosepion > Ascarosepion bandense. Next base: position 137,999 of record JBBBDQ010001773.1, read on the forward strand.
CTTGGGATTGGTCTTCCGTAACTATCTTATACCTAGCTAATCCGATTCACGACCCATACATACGTTACAATTTTCTCATTCACCATAAAAATTTGTCCATCAACACTCATACCTATCAAGCACCAAAATACCGCAAAATCATACCGGGGACCTAAAAACGCCCCAAATGTAATTAAAAATTTGTTTATTTACAATATTTATACAATAGTGTACAAAAATAAATTTAAAACTTTATTCATGAAATGACATGATGGGGAAGGGGGAATGAAGAAACAAAAAATCCCCAAAACAAAAGACAATTTCAAATGAATATATATACACAATGGGTTAGTAAGACCCAAACACACCCACATAATTAAAGAGGCCACTGTATTCTGCCATAAAAGACAAAATCAAGCAGCTCTCTTTCTAAGGGGAATGGAGAAGCAGGGAACAAAAATAAATTGGACTGGAGAATATATAAGGCTGACCCAGCCGAGAATGAAAACGGGACAAAATAACAATGGACAATGGGAATCTCGAACTGGATCATAACAAAAGTAATGGAGCCGGGAACAGGCTAGGACAAACACATTCACTCACATTAACTAGGCACAAAAAAGAACTTCTTACCTTAACCACGGGAGGGGTTCCAAAGGAATCCACCCCGATGCAACTAGCAGATCTAAAAGAGAAAATCAAGGCTAGCCCCGGTCACGCGAACCAGGCTCGCCGCATATACCCACCTTTCGCTGAACTCTGTCGGGTGCAGCCGTTTCCGTTCAGTTCTAATCTTAATTTTGAGCTGGTGCTCAAAATATCGGATTAGATCCTGATCCGAAAGACGACCGCCCCGCAAGACTTCCTCCAGACGCGTCATCCAAATCACCATTCTAGCCGTGGCCAGTAGCGACAGAAACACCATCCGCTTCACTCCAGAGTACGGGGGCGACACATTGTCCACAGCGTATGCGCGATCAATGAGCACAAGCTCCCGCGGCGCGATACGAGCAGTCAACTCGCCGACACGCGCCCACAACGGGCGAACGCGCGCACAATGGAAGAAGGCGTGCGCAGACGTCTCCTTAATTCCAAGGACGCAACGTTCACAATCTGGCAAATCCGCCAGGCCCATTGCGAAACGCTTGTCGTTGAGAGACAAACCATTCCGAGCCAATCGCCAGGTCAGAGAAAACTCAGAGTTGTTGAGCCAATCCGCACCTGGCGCCCAAGACCAATGAGAGCGATACTCCTCTCTCGACATGCCGAGCTTACTCCACAGTTCATCCTTCACGGCGCCCTCCACTAATCCCCGATAGAAGATTCTCCTAGGCCGTGAAAGGTCACTGGACCATGGAATGGCCCGAAGGGCCGTCAGACATTCGAGCAGGAATTTCGGCCGCCCCCAAGGCCTATTGCTAGTCCTTAGGAGCGGGGGAGTGATAGTGAGGCTAGGGAACATGTCCCTCACTACCCCCGCAAGCAACCGATCTTCCTCCCCCAACGCGCGCCTGAGGAATGCCAACCTCGAAGCGAGCACGTGGCTCCTCAAGTGTGGCATCCCCAGACCCCCTTGACACGGACGGAGGCAACAGACTCCTTTGTCGACCATGTGTTTGCGTCCTCTCCAAAGACAGGAGAATAGCAAACGCTCGAGCGCCTTCTCATGATCGTCACAAAGGGGAAGTACAGACAGCCGGTAAAGCATTCTGGGAAAGAGGTATGTATTACACACCTCCGCCAGACCCTTCACGGAGAGACTCCGTCGACGCCAAATCTCGACCGACGCGCCGACCTTTGCCTGTACTTCTGACCAGTTTTTCTCCAACTGTAAGTCCGGACCGAACCAAACTCCGAGGAGCTTGACCGGCCCGTCCGTCCAGTCGAAGGGCCCCGGGAGGGAAACACCCTTCCAGGCACCTAACCGCAAGCCGGACGACTTGTCGCGGTTAATTCTGGCCCCTGTTACCTGTTCGTACCGTTCAAGCGCCTTCTGCACCGCCCTTATGTCCCTGCGGGAGGACACAAAGGTCGTTACGTCATCGGCGTACGCGGAAACCCTGGCTCGAGCTCCTCCAGGGACAGCAATTCCACGCAGGACCGGACTGCACGTCTCGTCCCTTAGCCGGCGAAGGAGAGGCTCCAACGCCAGGACGTAAAGGAGAGGCGACAGTGGACAACCCTGTCGGACCGACCTAGACAGCGCGAAAGCGCTCGACAGCTTCCCGTTCACCTGTACCACAGCCTTGGGGGAGCGATACAGAAGGCTAATCCAGCGGCTGAAGTCGGGTTTGAATCCGGCGGCCTGCAGGACAGCAGCCAGGTAGCCATGGTCAATCCTATCAAATGCCTTGGACTGATCCAAATTGATCAGCGCGGCCTCTTCGTCGTCTTCTACACCCTCTACGATCGTGCGGAATCAAGTGCAGGTTGCTCTGAATTGTTCGTCCCTTCACAGAACAAGTCTGATCCGGTTCCAACAGAGACTCGGCAACTAGCTGCAAGCGATTCGTCAGGATCTTGGCCAAAATCTTTAACTCTGTGTTTAGCAGAGTTATGGGCCTGTAATCATCTAATCCCCGCCCAACCTTCTTGCCTTTTCCCAACAGCGTGATCACGCCCCTGGTGATCCGACCGGGGATGGACCCCTGCCGAAACCAGTGGTTGAACACGACAGTCAAGAGCGGGACAAAAAGGTGCGACATCCTCAAGTACAATTCATAGGGCAAACCATCCAAACCTGGCGACTTGCCACTGCCGGTCTTCTTCAAAGCCGCGTAGACTTCGTCCTCCGTAATCTCCCCTTCGCAGCTAGCCGCTTCAGCCGGCAAAAGCCGGGGAAAGTCAGCCAAATAGCTGCGAAACTCCTCGTCACGGAGACCAGGCTCCTTGGTAAACCGGTGTTCGAAATGCCGCCGGAACGCCTCGCACATGTCGTCGGTGGACCGAAGGAGATGTCCCTCCGGGTCGCGCACCTCTCGAATGTACCGATCGCCGGCCCGACGAATTTCTTCCTTGCGCAGTTCT